>JAEOAD010001376.1:0-72421 GCA_036365145.1 Orientallactaga sibirica | reverse complement strand
AATGTAATGTAAAAAGATGCACAACTTAGTAGATTCACCTCGTTTCTAAAGCAGTTTGTTTAGAACACAAACATCTTCATTACTGAACACTACACTATGTGAAATAAGCTGGTTCGGTTCTAGGAATCACTTGCTTTCCTACAAAGAAGGTTGAGTGTAGCAAGTTCAAACTTTCCTAGTTGTGTAATCTAACAAGATGTATAAGATATTAGATTCCCCTTATTTCTAAAGTAGTTTTTTAGAAAACAAACATCTTCATTACCGACACTTGTACTGTGTGAAATAAGCTAATCGGGTCTAGGAGTCAGTTTCCTTTCTACAAAGAAGGTTAGTGCAGCAAGTTGAAAATTTCTAGTTTGTGTAATCTAACAAGATGTACAAGTTAGTAGATCGCCTCATTTCTAAAGTAGTTTCTTGAGAAAACAAACATCTTCATTGCCAAACATTGTACTGTGTGAAATAAGCTAGTCGGTTCTAGGAATCACTTGCTTTCCTACAAAGAAGGTTGAGTGCAGCAAGTTCAAACTTTCCTAGTTTGTGTAATCTAACAAGATGTACAAGTTAGTAGATTCACCTCATTTCTAAAGTAGTTTCTTGAGAAAACAAACATCTTCATTGCCGAACATTGTACTATGTGAAATAAGCTAATTCGGTTCTAGGAATCACTTGCTTTCCTACAAAGAAGGTTGAGTGCAGCAAGTTCAAACTTTCCTAGTTTGTGTAATCTAACAAGATGTACAAGTTAGTAGATTCTCCTCATTTCTAATTAGTAGTTTCTTGAGAAAACAAACATCTTCATTTCCGAACACTGTACTGTGTGAAATAAGCTAATTCGGTTCTAGGAATCACTTGCTTTTCTACAAAGAAGGTTGAGTGCAGCAAGTTCAAACTTTCCTTGTTTGTGTAATCTAACAAGATGTACAAGTTAGTAGATTCGCCTCATTTCTAAAGTAGTTTCTTGAGAAAACAAACATCTTCATTGCCGAACATTGTACTGTGTGAAATAAGCTAATTTGGTTCTAGGAATCACTTGCTTTCCTACAAAGAAGGTTGAGTGCAGCAAGTTCAAACTTTCTAGTTTGGGTAATCTAACAAGATGTACAAGTTAGTAGATTCGCCTCATCTCTAAAGTAGTTTCTTGAGAAAACAAACATCTTCATTGCCGAACATTGTACTGTGTGAAATAAGCTAGTCGGTTCTAGGAATCAGTTTCTTTCCTACAAAGAAGGTTGATTGCAGCAAGTTCAAACTTTCCTTGTTTGTGTAATGTTACAGGATAAACAACTCAGTAGATTAGCTTCATTTCTAATGTAGATTGTTCAGAAAACAAACATCTTCATTCCCGAACACTGTACTGTGTGAAATAAGTTAGTTCGGTTTTAGGCATCAGTTGCTTTCCTACGAAGAAGGGTGAGTGCTGCAAGTTCAAACTTTCCTTGTTTGTGTAATCTAACAAGATGTACTACTTACAAGTTTCCCTCATTTCTAAACTACATTGTTTAGAAAACAAACACCTTCAATAACAAATACTTTACTGTGTGAATTATGTTGTTTCGGTTTTAGGAATCAGATGCTTTCCTAAGGAAAATGTTGAGTGCAGTAAGTTCAAGCTTTCCTTGTTAATGTAATCTAAAAAAGAAGTACAACTTAGTAGATTGGCCTCATTTCTACAGTAGGTTTTTTAGAAAAGAAACATCTTCATTGCCGATCACTGGAATGTGTGAAATAAGCTACTTCAGTTCTAGGAATCAGTTGCTTTCCTACTAGTAAGGTTGAGTGCAACAACTTCCAACTCTCCTTGTTTCTTTAATATAACATGATGTAAAACTTAGTAGATTCACTTCACTTCCAAAGTAGTTTGCTTAGTAAACTAACATCTTTATTGCCGAATATTGTAATGTATGAAATAAGCCTCTTCGGTTCTAGGAATCAGTTGCTTTCATACGAAGAAGTTTGAGTGCAGCAAGTTGAAACTTTCCTCGTTTGTGTAATCTAACAAAATGTCCAAGTTAGTAGACTCGCCTCATTTGTAAAGTAGTTTGTGGAGAAAACAAACATCTTCATTGGCGAACATTGTACTGTGTGAAATAAGCAAATTCGGTTCTAGGAATCACTTGCTTTCCTACAAAGAAGGTTGAATTCAGCACGTGCAAACTTTCCTTGTTAATGTAATCTAAAAATATGCACAACGTAGTAGATTTGCCTCATTTCTAAAGTAGTTTGTTTAGAAAACAAACATCTTCATTACCAAAGACTGTACTATATGAAATAAGCAAGTTTGGTTCTAGGAATCACTTGCTTTCCTACAAAGAAGGTTCAGTGCAGCAAGTTCAAACTTTCCTAGTTTGTGTAATCTAACAAGATGTACAAATTAGAAGATTCGTCTCATTTATAAAGTAGTTTCTTTAGAAAACAAACATCTTCAGTACCGAACACTGTACTGTGTGAAATATGTTAATTCGCTTCTAGGAATCAGTTTCCTTTCTCACGAAGATGGTTGAGTTTAGCAAGGTCAAACTTTCCTTGTTAATGTAATCTAAAAAGATGTCCAAGATAGTAGATTCGCCTCATTTTTAAAGTAGTTTCTTCAGAAAACAAACACCTTCATTGCCGAACATTGTACTGTGTGAAATAAGCTAATTCGGTTCTAGGAATCAGTTTCCTTTCTACAAAAGATGGTTGAGTTTAGCAAGTTCAACCTTTCCTTGTTAATGTAATCTAAAAAGACGTCCAAGTTAGTAGATTCGCCTCATGTGTAAAGTCGTTTGTTGAGAAAACAAAAATCTTCATTGCCGATCACTGTACTGTCTGAAATAAGCTAGATCAGTTCCAGGAATCAGTTGCTTTTCTACGAAGAAGGTTGAGTACAGCAAGTTCAAACGTTCCTTGTTTGTGTAATGTAACAGGATGTACAACTCAGTAGATTCGCTTCATTTCTAAAGTAGGTTGTTTAGAAAACAAACATCTTAATTCCCGAACACTATACCGTGTGAAATAAGTTAGTTCGGTTTTAGGCATCAGTTGCTTTCCTACAAAAAATGTTGACTACAGCAAGTTCAAACTTTCCTTGTTAATGTAATCTAAAAAGATTTCCAAGTTAGGAGATTCGCCTCATTTGTAAAGTAGTTTGTTGAGAAAACAAACATCTTCATTGCTGAACTTTGATCTGTGTGAAATAAGTAAGTTCGGTTCTAGGAATCAGTTGCTTTTCTACGAAGAAGGTTGAGTGCGTCAAGTTCAAATATTCCTTGTTTGTGTGATATAACAAGATATATAAGTTAGTAGATTCGCCTCATTTCTAAAGTAGTTTGTTTAGAAAACAAACATCTTCATTGCCGAACACTGTACTGTGTGAAATAAGCTATTGCGGTTCTAGGAATCAGTTGCTTTCCTACGAAGAAAGTTGAGTGCAGCAAGTTCAAACTTTCCTTGTTAGTGTAATATAACAAGATGTACAAACTGGTATATTCGCCTCATTTGTAAAGTAGTTTGTTGAGAAAACAAACATCTTCATTGCCTACATTGTACTGTGTGAAATAAGTTAATTCGGGTTTAGGAATCAGTTTCATTTCTACGAAGATGGTTGAGTTTAGCAAGTTTAAACTTTCCTTGTTAATGTAATCTAAAAAGATTCACAACTTAGTAGATTCGCCTCATTTCTAAAGTCGTTTCTTTAGAAAAGAAACATCTTCATTACCGAACACTGTGCTGTGTGAAATAAGGTAATTCGGTTCTAGGAATCAGTTTCCTTCCTACGAAGAAGGTTGAGTACAGCAAGTTAAAACTTTCCTAGTTTGTGTAATCTAAGAAGATGTAGAAGTTAGTAGATTCGCCTCATTTCTAAAGTAGTTTCTTTAGAAAACAAACATCTTCAGTACTGAACACTTTACTGTGTGAAATAAGCTAATTCGGTTCTAGGAATCACTTGCTTTCCTACAAAGAAGGTTAAGTTCAGCAAGTTCAAACTTTCCCTTTTAATGTAATCTATAAAGATGCACAACTTAGTAGATTCACCTCATTTCTAGTTTGTTTAGAAAACAAACATCTTCATTACCGAACACTATACTATGTGAAATAAACTAGTTCGCTTCTAGAAATCACTTCCTTTCCTACGAAGAAGGTTGAGTGCAGCAATTTGAAACCTTCCTAGTTTGTGTAATCTAACAAGATGTCAAAGTTAGTAGATTAGCCTCATTTGTAAAGTAGTTTGTTGAGAACACAAACATCTTCATTGCCAAACATTTCACTGTGTGAAATAACTTAAACCGGTACTAGAAATCAGTTGCTTTCCTCCAAAGAAGGTTGAGTGCAGAAAGTTCAAACTTTCCCTGTGAATGTAATATAAAAGATCGACAACTTAGTAGATTCGCCTCATTTCTAATGTAGTTTCTTTAGAAAACAAATATCATCAGTACCAAACACAAAGTAGGATGAGTGCAGCAAGTTCAAACTTTCCTTGTTAATGTAATCTTAAAAGAGGCACAACTTAGTCGATTCGCCTCATTTCTTAAGTAGTATGTTGAGAAAACAAACGTCTTCATTACCGAACACTACACTATGTGAAATGAGATAGTTAGGTTCTAGAAATCCTTGCTTTCCTACGAAGAAGGTTGAGTGCAGCAAGTTCAAACGTTCTAAGTTTGTGTAATCTAACAAGATGTACAAGTTAGTAGATTCGCCTCATTTCTAAAGTAGTTTCTTTAGAAAACAAACATCTTCAGTACTGAAAACTGTACTGTGTGAAATAAGTTAATTCGGTTCTAGGAATCAGTTGCTTTCCAACAAAGAAGGTTGAGTGCAGGCATTCAAACTTTCCCTGTTAATGTAATCTGAAAAGATGCACAACTAAGTATATTCGCCTCATTTCTAAAGTAGTTTGTTTAGAAAACAAATATCTTAATTGCCGAACACTATACTATGTGAAATAAACTAGTTCGGTTCTAGGAATCACTTCCTTTCCTACGAAGAAGGTTGAGTGCAGCATGTTGAAACATTCCTAGTTTCTGTAATCTAACAAGATGTCCAAGTTACTAGATTCGCCTCATTTGCAAAGTACTTTGTTGAGAAAACAACCATCTTCATTTCCGAACATTGTACTGCGTGAAATCAGCTAATTCGGTTCTAGGAATCAGTTGCTTTCCTACAAAGAAGATTGCGTGCAGCAAGTTCAAATTTTCCTTGTTAATGTAATCTAAAAAGGTGCACAACTTAGTAGATTCACCTCATTTCCAAAGTAGTTTGTTTAGAAAACAAGCATCTTCATTACCGAACACTATACTATGGAAATAAACTAGTTCCGTTCTAGGAATCACTTGCTTTCCTACGAAGAAGGTTGAGCGCAGCAAGTTGAAACTTTCCTAGTTTGTGTAATCTAACAAGATGTACAAGTTAGTAGATTTGCCTCATTTGTAAAGTAGTTTGTTGAGAAAACAAACATCTTCATTGCCGAACATTGTACTGTGTGAAATAAGCTAAATCGGTTCTAGGAATTAGTTTCCTTTCTACGAAGATGGTTGGGTTTAGCAAGTTCAAACTTTACTTGTTAATGTAATCTAAAAAGATTTCCAAGTTAGTAGATTCACCTCATTTGTAAAGTAGTTTGTTGAGAAAACAAACATCTTCATTGCCAAACATTGTACTGTGTGAAATAAGCTAATTCGGTTCTAGGAATCAGTTGCTTTCCTACAAAGAAGGATGAGTGCAGCAAGATCAAACTTTCCTTGTTAATGTAATCTAAAAAGATGTACAACTTAGTAGATCTGCCTCATTTCTAAAGTAGTTTGTTTAGAAAACAAACATCTTCATTACTGAACACTGTACTGTGTGAAATAAGCTAATTAGGTTCTAGAAATCACTTGCTTTCCTACAAAGAAGGTTGAGTGCAGCAAGTTCAAACTTTCCTAGTTTGTGTAATCTAACAAGATGTACAAGTTAGTAGATTCGCCTCATTTCTAAAGTAGTTTTCTTTAGAAAAACAAACATCTTCATTGAAACATTGTACTGTGTGAAATAAGCTAATTCGTTCTAGGAATCACTTGCTTTCCTACAAAAGAAGGTTGAGTGCAGCAAGTTCAAACTTTCCTAGTTTGTGTAATCTAACAAGATGTACAAGTTAGTAGATTCGCCTCATTTCTAAAGTAGTTTCTTTAGAAAACAAACATCTTCATTGCCGAACATTGTACTGTGTGAAATAAGCTAATTCGGTTCTAGGAATCACATGCTTTCCTACAAAGAAGGTTGAGTGCAGCAAGTTGAAACTTTCCTAGTTTGTGTAATCTAACAAGATGTCCAAGTTAGTAGATTCGCCTCATTTCTAAAGTAGTTTGTTGAGAAAACAAACATCTTCATTGCTGAACATTGTACTGTGTGAAATAAGCTAATTCGGTTCTAGGAATAAGTTGTTTTCCTACAAAGAAGGTTGAGTGTAGCAAGTTCAAACTTGTTAGTTTGTAATCTAACAAGATGTACAAGTTAGTAGATTTGCCTCATTTGTAAAGCAGTTTCTGTTGAGAAAACAAACATCTTCATTGCCAAACATTGTACTGTGTGAAATAAGCTAATTGAGTTCTAGGAAGCAGTTTGCTTTCTATGAAGATGGTTGAGTTTAGCAAGTTCAAACTTTCCTTGTTAATGTAATCTAAAAATATATCCAAGTTAGTAGATTCGCCTCATTTGTAAAGTAGTTTGTTGAGAAAACAAACATCTTCATTGCCGAACATTGTACTGTGTGAAATAAGCTAATTCGTTTCTAGGAATCAATTGCTTTCTAGAAAGAAGGATGAGTGCAGCAAGTTCAAACTTTCCTTGTTAATGTAATCTAAAAAGATGCACAACTTAGTAGATTCGCCTCATTTCTAAAGTAGTTTGTTTAGAAAACAAACATCTTCATTGCCCAACACTGTACTATGTGAAATAAGCTAATTTAGTTTCTAGGAATCACTTGCTTTCCTACAAAGAAGGTTGAGTGCAGCAAGTTCAAAATTTCCTAGTTTGTGTAATCTAACAAGATGTACAAGTTAGTAGATTAGCCTCATTTCTAAAGTAGTTTCTTGAGAAAACAAACATCTTCATTGCGAACATTGTACTGTGTGAAATAAGCTAATTCGGTTCTAGGAATCACTTGCTTTCCTACAAAGAAGGTTGAGTGCAGCAAGTTCAAACTTTCTTAGTTTGTGTAATCTAACAAGATGTACAAGTTAGTAGATTCACCTCATTTCTAAAGTAGTTTCTTGAGAAAAAAACATCTTCATTGCCGAACATTGTACTGTGTGAAATAAACTAGTTTGGTTCTAGGAATCACTTGCTTTCCTACAAAGAAGGTTGAGTGCAGCAAGTTCAAACTTTCCTAGTTTGTGTAATCTAACAAGATGTACAAGTTAGTAGATTCTCCTCATTTCTAAAGTAGTTTCTTGAGAAAACAAACATCTTCATTGCTGAACATTGTACTGTGTGAAATAAGCTAATTCAGTTCTAGGAATCACTTGCTTCCTACAAAGAAGGTTGAGTGCAGCAAGTTCAAACTTTCCTAGTTTGTGTAATCTAACAAGATGTACAAGTTAGTAGATTCGCCTCATTTCTAAAGTAGTTTCTTGAGAAAACAAACATCTTCATTGCCGAACATTGTACTGTGTGAAATAAGCTAATTCGGTTCTAGGAATCACTTGCTTTCCTACAAAGAAGGTTGAGTGCAGCAAGTTCAAACTTTCCTAGTTTGTGTAATCTAACAAGATGTACAAGTTAGTAGATTCGCATCATTTCTAAAGTAGTTTCTTGAGAAAACAAACATCTTCATTGTCAAACATTGTACTGTGTGAAATAAGCTAATTCGGTTCTAGGAATCACTTGCTTTCCTACAAAGAAGGTTGAGTGCAGCAAGTTCAAACTTTCCTAGTTTGTGTAATCTAACAAGATGTACAAGTTAGTAGATTCACCTCATTTCTAAAGTAGTTTCTTGAGAAAACAAACATCTTCATTGCTGAACATTGTACTGTGTGAAATAAGCTAATTCGGTTCTAGGAATCAGTTTTTTCTACAAGAAGGTTGAGTGCAGCAAGTTCAAACTTTCCTTCTTGTGTAATCTAACAAGATGTACAAGTTAGTAGATTCGCCTCATTTCTAAAGTAGTTTCTTGAGAAAAACAAACATCTTCATTGCCGAACATTGTACTGTGTGAAATAAGCTAATTCGGTTCTAGGAATCACTTGCTTTCCTAAAAGAAGGTTGAGTGCAGCAAATTCAAACTTTCCTAGTTTGTGTAATCTAACAAGATGTACAAGTTAGTAGATTCGCCTCATTTCTAAAGTAGTTTCTTTAGAAAACAAACATCTTCATTGCGAACATTGTACTGTGTGAAATAAGCTAATTCGGTTCTAGGAATCACTTGCTTTCCTACAAAGAAGGTTGAGTGCAGCAAGTTCAAACTTTCCTAGTTTGTGTAATCTAACAAGATGTACAAGTTAGTAGATTCGACTCATTTCTAAAGTAGTTTCTTTAGAAAACAAACATCTTCATTACCGAACACTGTACTGTGTGAAATAAGTTAATTCGGTTCTAGGAATCAGTTTCCTTTCCTACAAGAAGGGTGAGTGCAGCAAGTTCAAAATTTCCTAGTTTGTGTAATCTAACAAGATGTACAAGTTAGTAGATTCGCCTCATTTCTAAAGTAGTTTCTTTAGAAAACAAACATCTTCAGTACTGAACATTGTACTGTGTGAAATAAGCTAATTCGGTTCTAGGAATCACTTGCCTTCCTAAAGAAGGTTGAGTGCAGCAAGTTCAAACTTTCCTAGTTTGTGTAATCTAACAAGATGTCAAGTTAGTAGATTCGCCTCATTTGTAAAGTAGTTTGTTGAGAAAACAAACATCTTCATTGCCTAACATTGTACTGTGTGAATAAGCTAATTCGGTTCTAGGAATCACTTGCTTTCTTCCAAAGAAGTTTGAGTGTAGCAAGTTCAAACTTTCCTTGTTAATGTAATCTAAGAAGATATAAAGTTATGTAGATTCAGCCTCATTTCTAAAGTAGTTTCTTGAGAAAACAAACATATTCATTGCCAAACATTGTACTGTGTGAAATAAGCAAGTTCAGTTCTAGGAATCACTTTTCCTGTCTACGAAGATGATTGAGTTTAGCAAGTTCAAACTTTCCTTATTAATGTAATCTAAAAGATGACCAAGTTAGTAGATTCATTTGTAAAGTAGTTTGTTGAGAAAACAAACATCTTCATTGCGAACTTTGTACTGTGTGAAATAAGCTAATTCGGTTCTAGGAATCACTTGCTTTCCTACAAAGAAGGTTGAGTGCAGCAAGTTCAAACTTTCCTAGTTTGTGTAATCTGACAAGATGTACAAGTTAGTAGATTCGCCTCATTTCCAAAGTAGTTTGTTTAGAAAACTAACATCTTCATTACTGACATTGTACTGTGTGAAATAAGATAATTTCGGTTCTAGGAATCACTTGCTTTCCTACAAAGAAGGTTGAGTGCAGCAAGTTGAAACTTTCCTAGTTTGTGTAATCTAACAAGATGTCCAAGTTAGTAGATTCGCCTCATTTTAAAGTAGTTTCTTGAGAAAACAAACATCTTCATTGCGAACATTGTACTGTGAAATAAGCTAATTCAGTTCTAGGAATCACTTGCTTTCCTACAAAAGAAGGTTGAGTGCAGCAAGTTCAAACTTTCCTAGTTTGTGTAATCTAACAAGATGTACAAATTAGTAGATTCACATTTCTAATGTAGTTTCTTTAGAAAAACAAACATCTTCATTACTGAACATTGTACTGTGAAATAAGCTAGTTAGTTCTAGGAATCACCTTGCTTTCCTACAAAGAAGGTTGAGTGCAGCAAGTTCAAACTTTCCTTGTTTCTGTAATCTAACAAGATGTACAAAATTAGTAGATTCACCTAATTTTTAATGTAGTTTCTTTAGAAAACAAACATCTTCATTACCTAACACTGTTCTGTGTGAAATAAGCTTAATTCACTTACTGGAATCAGTTCTTTATAATAAGAAGGTTGAGGTTAGCAAGTTAAACTTTCCTAGTTTGTGTAATCTAAAAGATGTCCAAGTTAGTAGATTCGCCCCTCAATTTTAAAGTAGTTTCTTGAGAAAACAAACATCTTCATTGCTAACATTGTACTCTGTGAAATAAGCTAATTTGGTTCTAGGAATCACTTGCTTTCCTACAAAGAAGGTTGAGTGCAGCAAGTTCAAACTTTCTTAGTTTGTGTAATCTAACAAGATGTCCAAGTTAGTAGATTCGCCTCATTTGTAATGTAGTTTCTGAGAAAAGAAACATCTTCATTGCCCTTAACATTGTACTGTGTGAAATAAGCTAATTCGGTTCTAGGAATCACTTGCTTTCCTACAAAGAAGGTTGAGTGCAGCAAGTTGAAACTTTCCTAGTTTGTGTAATCTAACAAGATGTACAAGTTAGTAGATTCGCCTCATTTCTAAAGTAGTTTCTTGAGAAAACAAACATCTTCACTGCCAAACATTGTACTGTGTGAAATAAGCTTAATTCTATTTCTAGGAATCACTTGCTTTCCTACAAAGAAGGTTGAGTGCAGCAAGTTCAAACTTTCCTTGTTTGTGTAATCTAACAAGATGTACAAGTTAGTAGATTCTACCTCATTTCTAAAGTAGTTTGTTGAGAAAACAAACATCTTCATTGCCAACATTGTACTGTGTGAAATAAGCTAATTGTTCTAGGAATCACTTGTTTTCCTACAAAGAAGGTTGAGTGCAGCAAGTTCAAACTTTCCTAGTTTGTGTAATCTAACAAGATGTACAAGTAGTAGATTCGCCTCATTTCTAAAGTAGTTTCTTTTGAAAAACAAACATCTTCATTCATGTCGGAACATTGTACTGTGTGAAATAAGCTAATTTGGTTCTAGGAATCACTTGCTTTCTACAAAGAAGGTTGAGTGCAGCAAGTTCAAACTTTCCTAGTTTGTGTAATCTAACAAGATGTACAAAGTTAGTAGATTCGCCTCATTTCTAAAGTAGTTTCTTGAGAAAACAAACATCTTCATTGCTGAACATTGTACTGTGTGAAATAAGCTAATTCGGTTCTAGGAATCACTTGCTTTCCTACAAAGAAGGTTGAGTGCAGCAAGTTCAAACTTTCCTAGTTTGTGTAATCTAACAAGATGTACAAGTTAGTAGATTCGCCTCATTTCTAAAGTAGTTTCTTGAGAAAAACAAACATCTTCATTGCCGAACATTGTACTGTGTGAAATAAGCTAATTCGGTTCTAGGAATCACTTGCTTTCCTACAAAGAAGGTTGAGTGCAGCAAGTTCAAACTTTCCTTGTTAATGTAATCTAACAAGATGTACAAGTTAGTAGATTCGCCTCATTTCTAAAGTAGTTTCTTGAGAAAACAAACATCTTCATTGCCGAACATTGTACTGTGAGAAATAAGCTAATTCGGTTCTAGGAATCACTTGCTTTCCTACAAAGAAGGTTGAGTGCAGCAAGTTCAAACTTTCCTAGTTTGTGTAATCTAACAAGATGTACAAGTTAGTAGATTCGCCTCATTTCTAAAGTAGTTTCTGAGAAAACAAACATCTTCATTGCTAACATTGTACTGTGTGAAATAAGCTAATTCGTTCTAGGAATCACTTGCTTTCCTACAAAGAAGGTTGAGTGCAGCAAGTTCAAACTTTCCTAGTTTGTGTAATCTAACAAGATGTACAAGTTAGTAGATTCGCCTCATTTCTAAAGTAGTTTCTTGAGAAAACAAACATCTTCATTGCCGAACATTGTACTGTGTGAAATAAGCTAATTCAGTTCTAGAATCACTTGCTTTCCTACAAAGAAGGTTGAGTGCAGCAAGTTCAAACTTTCCTAGTTTGTGTAATCTAACAAGATGTACAAGTTAGTAGATTCGCCTCATTTTCAAAGTAGTTTCTTGAGAAAACAAACATCTTCATTGCAGAAAATTGTACTGTGTGAAATAAGCTAATTCGGTTCTAGGAATCACTTGCTTTCCTACAAAGAAGGTTGAGTGCAGCAAGTTCAAACTTTCCTAGTTTGTGTAATCTAACAAGATGTACAAGTTAGTAGATTCGCCATTTTCTAAAGTAGTTTTTGAGAAAAACAAACATCTTCATTGCCGAACATTGTACTGTGTGAAATAAGCTAATTCGGTTCTAGGAATCACTTTTTCCTACAAAGAAGGTTGAGTGCAGCAAGTTCAAACTTTCCTAGTTTGTGTAATCTAACAAGATGTACAAGTTAGTAGATTCGCCTCATTTCTAAAGTAGTTTCTTGAGAAAACAAACATCTTCATTGCAAACATTGTACTGTGTGAAATAAGCTAATTCGTTCTAGGAATCACTTGCTTTCCTACAAAGAAGGTTGAGTGCAGCAAGTTCAAACTTTCCTAGTTTGTGTAATCTAACAAGATGTACAAGTTAGTAGATTCGCCTCATTTCTAAAGTAGTTTCTTGAGAAAACAAACATCTTCATTGCCGACATTGTACTGTGTGAAATAAGCTAATTCGGTTCTAGGAATCACTTGCTTTCCTACAAAGAAGGTTGAGTGCAGCAAGTTCAAACTTTCCTAGTTTGTGTAATCTAACAAGATGTACAAGTTAGTAGATTCGCCTCATTTCTAAAGTAGTTTCTTGAGAAAACAAACATCTTCATTGCCGAACATTGTACTGTGTGAAATAAGCTAATTCGGTTCTAGGAATCACTTGCTTTCCTACAAAGAAGGTTGAGTGCAGCAAGTTCAAACTTTCCTAGTTTGTGTAATCTAACAAGATGTACAAGTTAGTAGATTCGTCTCATTTCTAAAGTAGTTTCTTGAGAAAACAAACATCTTCATTGCCGAACATTGTACTGTGTGAAATAAGCTATTCGGTTCTAGGAATCACTTGCTTTCCTACAAAGAAGGTTGAGTGCAGCAAGTTCAAACTTTCCTAGTTTGTGTAATCTAACAAGATGTACAAGTTAGTAGATTCGCCTCATTTCTAAAGTAGTTTCTTGAGAAAACAAACATCTTCATTGCCTAACATTGTACTGTGTGAAATAAGCTAATTCGGTTCTAGGAATCACTTGCCTTCCCTACAAAGAAGGTTGAGTGCAGCAAGTTCAAACTTTCCTAGTTTGTGTAATCTAACAAGATGTACAAGTTAGTAGATTCGCCTCATTTCTAAAGTAGTTTCTTGAGAAAACAAACATCTTCATTGCCAAACATTGTACTGTGTGAAATAAGCTAATTCGTTTCTAGGAATCACTTGCTTTCCTACAAAAAGGTTGAGTGCAGCAAGTTCAAACTTTCCTAGTTTGTGTAATCTAACAAGATGTACAAGTTAGTAGATTCGCCTCATTTCTAAAGTAGTTTCTTGAGAAAACAAACATCTTCATTGCCGAACATTGTACTGTGTGAAATAAGCTAATTCGGTTCTAGGAATCACTTGCTTTCCTACAAAGAAGGTTGAGTGCAGCAAATTCAAACTTTCCTAGTTTGTGTAATCTAACAAGATGTACAAGTTAGTAGATTCGCCTCATTTCTAAAGTAGTTTCTTGAGAAAACAAACATCTTCATTGCCGAACATTGTACTGTGTGAAATAGTTTAATTAGGTTCTAGGAATCAGTTTCCTTCCTACAAAGAAGGTTGAGTGCAGCAAGTTCAAACTTTCCTAGTTTGTGTAATCTAACAAGATGTACAAGTTAGTAGATTCGCCTCATTTCTAAAGTAGTTTCTTGAGAAAACAAACATCTTCATTGCCAACACTGTACTGTGTGAAATAAGTTAATTCGGTTTTAGGAATCACTTTCCTTCCCTACAAAGAAGGTTGAGTGCAGCAAGTTCAAACTTTCCTAGTTTGTGTAATCTAACAAGATGTACAAGTTAGTAGATTCGCCTCATTTCTAAAGTAGTTTCTTGAGAAAACAAACATCTTCATTACTGAACATTGTACTGTGTGAAATAAACTAGTTCGGTTCTAGGAATCACTTGCCTTCCTACAAAGAAGGTTGAGTGCAGCAAGTTCAAACTTTCCTAGTTTGTGTAATCTAACAAGATGTACAAGTTAGTAGATTCGCCTCATTTCTAAAGTAGTTTCTTGAGAAAACAAACATCTTCATTGCCCTACATTGTACTGTGTGAATAAGCTAATTCGGTTCTAGGAATAAGTTGCTTTCCTCCAAAGAAGTTTGAGTGTAGCAAGTTCAAGCTTTCCTTGTTAATGTAACCTAAGAACATATCCAAGTTATGAGATTCGCCTCATTTGTAAAGTAGTTTCTTCAGAAAACAAACATATTCATTGCCAAACATTGTACTGTGTGAAATAAGCAAGTTCAGTTCTAGGAATCAGTTTCCTGTCTACGAAGATGATTGAGTTTAGCAAGTTCAAACTTTCCTTATTAATGTAATCTAAAAAGATGACCAAGTTAGTAGATTCGCTTCATTTGTGAAGTAGTTTGTTGAGAAAACAAACATCTTCATTGCCGAACTTGGTACTGTTTGAAATAAGCTAATTCGGTTCTAGGAATCAGTTGCTTTCCTACAAAGAAGGTTGAGTGCAGCAAGTTCAAACTTTCCTAGTTTGTGTAATCTGACAAGATGTACAAGTTAGTAGATTCGCTTCACTTCCAAAGTAATTTGCTTAGTAAACTAACATCTTCATTGCCGAACATTGTAATGTGTGAAATAAGATGATTAGGTTCAGGAGTCACTTGCTTTCCTCTTTGAGTGCAGCAAGTTGAAACTTTCCTAGTTTGTGTAATCTAACAAGATGTCCAAGTCAGTAGATTCGCCTCTTTTGTAAAGTAGTTTGTTGAGAAAAGAAACATCTTCATTGCCGAACATTGTACTGTGTGAAATAAGCTAATTCAGTTCTAGGAAGCAGTTTCTTTCCTACGAAGAAGGTTGAGTGCAGCAAATTCAAACTTTGCTAGTTTGTGTAATCTGACAAGAGGTACAAATTAGTAGATTCACCTCATTTCTAATGCAGTTTCTTTAGAAAGCAAACATCTTCATTACTGAACACTGTACTATGTGAAATAAGCTAGTTCGGTTCTAGGAATCACCTGCTTTCCTACGAAGAAGGTTGAGTGCAGCAAGTTCAAACTTTCCTTGTTTCTGTAATCTAACAAGACGTACAAATTAGTAGATTCACCTAATTTTTAATGTAGTTTTTTTAGAAAACAAACATCTTCAGTACCGAACACTGTTCTGTGTGAAATAATTTAATTCGGTTACTGGAATGAGTTTCCTTTATAATAAGATGGTTGAGGTTAGCAATGTTAAACTTTCCTTGTTAATGTAATCTAAAAAGATGTCCAAGTTAGTAGATTCGCCTCAATTTTAAAGTAGTTTCTTGAGAAAACAAACATCTTCATTGCCGAACATTGTAGTCTGTGAAATAAGCTAATTGGGTTCTAGGAAACATTTGCTTTCCTACAAAGAAGGTTGAGTGCAGCAAGTTCAAACTTTCTTTGTTAATGTAATCCAAAAAGATGTCCAAGTTAGTAGATTCGCCTCATTTGTAATGTAGTTTGTCGAGAAAAGAAACATCTTCATTGCCGAACATTGTACTGTGCTAAATAAGTTAATTCGGTTCTAGGAATCACTTGCTTTCCAACGAAGAAGTTTGAGTACAGCAAGTTGATACTTTCCTAGTTTGTGTAATCTAACAAGATGTACAAGTTAGTAGATTCGCCTCATTTCTAAAGTAGTTTCTTTAGAAAACAAACATCTTCACTACCAAACATTGTACTGTGTGAAATAAGTTAATTCGGTTCTAGGTATCAGTTTCCTTTCTACGAAGATGGTTGAGTTTAGCAAGGTCAAACTTTCCTTGTTAATGTAATCTAAAAAGATGTCCAAGTTAGTACATTCGCCTCATTTGTAAAGTAGTTTGTTGAGAAAAGAAACATCTTCATTGCCGAACATTGTACTGTGTGAAATAAGCTAATTCGCTTCTAGGAATCACTTACTTTCCTACAAAGAATGTTGAGTGCAGCAAGTTCAAACTTTCCTTGTTAATGTATTCTAAAAAGATGCACAAGTTAGTAGATTCGCCTCATTTCTAAAGTGGTTTGTTTGGAAAACAAACATCTTCATTACCGAACAGTGTACTATGTGTTTTGAGCTTGTTTGGTTCTATGAATCACTTGCTTATCTACGAAGAAGGTTGAGTGCAGCAAATTCAAACTTTGCTATTTTGTGTAATCTAACAAGAGGTACAAATTAGTAGATTCACCTCATTTCTAATGTAGTTTCTTTAGAAAACAAACATCTTCATTACCGAACACGGTACTGTGTGAAATAAATTAATTCGGTTCTAGGAATCAGTTTCCTTTCTACGAAGAAGGTTGAGTGCAGCAAGTTCAAACTTTCCTTGTTAATGTAATCCAAAAAGATGTCCAAGTTAGTAGATTCGCCTCATTTGTAAAGTAGTTTGTTGAGAAAAGAAACATCTTCATTGCCGAACATTGTACTGTGTGAAATAAGTTAATTCGGTTCTAGGAATCAGTTGCTTTCCTACAACGAAGGTTGAGTGCAGCAAGGTCAAACTTTCCTTGTTAATGTAATCTAAAAAGATCTCCAAGTTAGTAGATTCTCCTCATTTTTATAGTAGTTTCTTGAGAAAACAAACATCTTCATTGCCGAACATTGTACTGTGTGAAATAAGCTAATTCGGTTCTAGGAATCAGTAGCTTTCCTACATAGAAGGTTGAGTGCAGCATGTTCAAACTTTCCTTCTTCATGTAATCGAAAAAGATGTCCAAGTTAGTAGATTCGCCTCATTTGTAAAATAGTTTGTTGAGAAAAGAAACATCTTCAGTGCTGAACACTGTACTGTGTGAAATAAATTAATTCGGTTCTATGAATCAATTGCTTTCCTCCAAAGAAGGTTGAGTGCAGCAAGTTCAAACTTTCCCTGTTAATGTAATCTAAAACGATGCACAACTTAGTAGATTCGCCTCATTTCTAAAGTAGTTTGTTTAGAAAACAAGCATCTTCATTACCGAACACTATACTATGTGAAATAAACTAGTTCGGTTCTAGGAATCACTTGCTTTCCTCCGAAGAAGGTTGAGTGCAGCAAGTTGAAACTTTCCTACTTTGTGTAATCTAACAAGATGTCTAAGGTAGTACATTCGCCTCATTTGTAAAGTAGTGTGTTTAGAAAACAAACATCTTCATTACAGAAAACCTACTATGTGAAATAAGCTAGTTCGGTTCTAGGAATCACCTGCTTTCCTACGAAGAAGGTTGAGTGCAGCAAGTTCAAACTTTCCCTGTTAATGTAATCTAAAACGATGCACAACTTAGTAGATTCGCCTCATTTCTAAAGTAGTTTGTTTTAGAAAACAAACATCTTCATTTACCGAACACTATACTATGTGAAATAAACTAGTTAGGTTCTAGGAATCACTTGCTTTCCTCCGAAGAAGGTTGAGTGCAGCAAGTTGAAACTTTCCTACTTTGTGTAATCTAACAAGATGTCTAAGGTAGTACATTCGCCTCATTTGTAAAGTAGTGTGTTTAGAAAACAAACATCTTCATTACAGAAAACCTACTATGTGAAATAAGCTAGTTCGGTTCTAGGAATCACCTGCTTTCCTACGAAGAAGGTTGAGTGCAGCAAGTTCAAACTTTCCTAGTTTGTGTAATCTTACAAGATGAACAAGTTAGTAGATTCTCCTCATTTCTAAAGTATTTTCTTTAGAAAACAAAGATCTTCAGTACCGAACACTGTACTGTGTGAAATAAGTTAATTCGGTTCTAGGAATCAGTTTCCTTTGTACGAAGTAGGTTGAGTGCAGCAAGTTCAAACTTTCCTAGTTTGTGTAATCTAACAAGAGGTACAAATTAGTAGATTCACCTCATTTCTAATGTAGTTTCTTTAGAAAACAAACATTTTCAGTACCGAACACTGTACTGTGTGAAATAAGTTAATTCGGTTCTAGGAATCAGTTTCCTTCCTACGAAGATAGTTGAGTTTAGCAAGGTCAAACTTTCCTTGTTAATGTAATCTAAAAAGATGTCCAAGTTAGTAGATTCGCCTCATTTTTAAAGTAGTTTGTTGAGAAAAGAAACATCTACATTGCTGAACATTGTACTGTGTGAAATAAGCTATTTCGGTTCTAGGAATCAGTTGCTTTCCTACAAAGAAGGTTGAGTGCAGCAAGTTCAAACTTTCCTTGTTAATATAATGCAAAAAGATGTCCAAGTTAGCAGATTCGCCTCATTTGTAAAGTAGTTTGTTGAGAAAAGAAACATCTTCATTGCCGAACATTGTACTGTGTGAAATAAGGTAATTCGGTTCTAGGAATCAGTTGCTTTCCTACAAAGAAGGTTGAGTGCAGCAAGGTCAAACTTTCCTTGTTAATGTAATCTAAAAAGATGTCCAAGTTAGTAGGTTCGACTCATTTGTAAAGTAGTTTGTTGAGAAAAGAAACATCTTCATTGCCGAACATTGTACTGTGTGAAATAAGGTAATTCGGTTCTAGGAATCAGTTGCTTTCCTACAAAGAAGGTTGAGTGCAGCAAGTTCAAACTTTCCTTGTTAATGTATTCTAAAAAGATGCACAACTTAGTAGATTCGCCTCATTTCTAAAGTAGTTTGTTTGGAAAACAAACATCTTCATTACCGAACAGTGTACTATGTGTTTTGAGCTTGTTTGGTTCTATGAATCACTTGCTTTCCTACGAAGAAGGTTGAGTGCAGCAAATTCAAACTTTGCTAGTTTTTGTAATCTAACAAGAGGTACAAATTAGTAGATTCACCTCATTTCTAATGTAGTTTCTTTAGAAAACAAACATCTTCATTACCGAACACTGTACTGTGTGAAATAAATTAATTTGGTTCTAGGAATCAGTTTCCTTTCTACGAAGAAGGTTGAGTGCAGCAAGTTCAAACTTTCCTAGTTTGTGTAATCTAACAAGATGTCCAAGTTAGTAGATTTGCCTCATTTCTAATGTAGTTTCTTTAGAAAACAAACATCATCAGTACCGAACACTGTACTGTCTGAAATAAGTTAATTAGTTTCAGGGAATCATTTGCTTTCCTCCAAAGAAGGTTGAGTGCAGCAAGTTCTAACTTTCCCTGTTAATGTAATCTAAAAAGATGCACAACTTAGTAGATTCGCCTCATTTCTAAAGTAGTTTGTTTAGAAAACAAGCATGTTCATTACCAAACACTATACTATGTGAAATAAACTATTTCGGTTCTAGGAATCACTTGCTTTCCTACGAAGAAGGTTGAGTGCAGCAAGTTGAAACTGTCCTAGTTTGTGTAATCTACCAAGATGTCTAAGGTAGTAGATTTGCCTCATTTGTAAAGTAGTTTGTTGAGAAAACAAACATCTTCATTGCCAAATATTGTACTGTGTGTAATAAGCTAATTCAGTTCTAGGAATCAGTTGCTTTCCTACAAAGAAGGTGGAGTGCAGCAAGTTGAAACTTTCCTTGTTTGTGTAATGTCACAGGATGTATAACTTAGCAGATTCGCTTCATTTCTAAAGTAATTTGTTTAGAAAACAAAGATCTTCCTTCCCGAACACTCTACTGTGTGAAATAAGGTAGTTCCTTTCTAGGAATCAGTTGCATTCCTAAGAAGAAGGTGGAGTGCAGCAAGTCCAAACTTTGCTTGTTTGTGTAATGTAGGAGAATGTACAACTTTAGATTCAGTTCATTTCTAAAGTAGTTTGTTTTGAAAACAAACATCTTCAGTGCTGATAACTGTACTGTCTTTAATAAGCTAGTTCGGTTCTAGGAATCAGTTGCTATCCTTCGAAGAAGGTTAAGTGCAGCAAGTTCAAACTTTCCTTGTTTGTGTAATGTAAGAGGATGTACAACTTTAGATTCAGTTCATTTCTAAAGTAGTTTGTTTAGAAAACAAAGATCATCAGTACCGAACACTGTAGTGGGTTAAATAAGGTAGTTCGGTTCTAGGAATCAGTTGCTTTCCTACAAAGAAGGTTGAGTGCAGCAAGTTCAAACTTTCCTTGTTATGTAATCTAAGAAGATGTACTCCTTACAAGTATTGCTTCATTTCTAAACTACCTTGTTTCGAAAAACACACATCAATCCCAAATACTGTACTGTGTGAAATAAGTTGTTTTGGTTCTAGGAATCAGATGCTTTCCTCACGAAGAAGGTTGAGTTCTGCAAGTTCAAACTTTCCTATTTTTTGTAATCCAAAAAGATTTACAAGTTAGTAGATTCGCCTCATTTTAAAGTGGTTTGTTTAGAAAACAAACATATTCATTGCCCAACACTGTACTGTTTGAAGTAAGCTAGTTCGGTTCTAGGAATCAGTTTCTTTTCGACTAAGATGGTTTAGTGCAGCAAGTTCAAACTTTCCTTGTTAATGTAATCTAAAAAGATGTACAACATAGTAGATTGGCTTCATTTCCAATGTAGTTTGTGTAGTAAACAAACGTCTTCATTGCTAAACACTGTACTGTGTGAAATAAGTTAATTTGGTTCTAGGAATCAGTTTCCTTTCTACGAAGATGGCTGAGTGCATCCAGTTCAAACTGACCTTGTCAATGTAATATAAAAAGATGTACAACTTAGTAGACTCTCCTCATTTCCAAAGCAGTTTGTTTAGAAAACGAATATCTTCATTACTGAACACTGTATTGTGTGAAATAAGCTAGTTAGGTTGTAGGAATCAGTTGCTTTCCTACGAATAAGGTTGAGTGCAGCAAGTTCAAACTTTCCTTGTTAATGTAATTTGAAAAGATGTACAATGTAGCAGACAGCTTCAGGTTCGCTGAGATGAACTTCCAGACCAGGCACAGTTATGGAGGAAGGGATATTATTTATTGAAGCTTACAGATCCAGGGGAAGTTCCATAATGGCAGAAGTGGTCTGCTCTCCACAGGACCTGGCAAGAGAGCAGAGAAAACCAACCAGCAACCACAGCACACACAGCAAAACTACAGCCAAAAAGTCACACAGCACACTTCAGGAACTCCTGCTAGGCACATTTGCATATCTTTACAATGGAATCTCAAACCAGCACCACTAACACCTTAAGACCGGCCCCCAGTCACATTGCCTCTAGCAAGGTGATTGCAGATGCAAACTATAACTAGGAAAACACTGAATATATTGGGAACATGTATTCAAACTACCACATTCCGCCCCTGGGCCCCAATATATTTAGCTCCTGGCCCCCAATAGATTTATAACTATCACACATTGTAAATTGTACTCAGTCCAATTTCAAAGGTTCTACAGTCTTGATCAACTTAAGATAGTGAGTCCTGTAAAATCAAACAAGTTAAATACTTTCAACATGTAAAGGCACAGAGTAAACATTTTAACTGTATAAGGAATAGCAAGGAAAGACTAGAACAATGAAAATTCAACCACCATCAGCCGTCATCAAACTTCTGCAGTTCAAGTTCAATATAACCATAGACTGACAGTCTCCAGGTTTTCAATTCCCACCTCCAGCTGGGCAGAGTTGCCAGGAAAACTTTCATAACATGCCAACACTGCACTCCTTGGTAGCCCTTTTGAACAGTCCTGGTATATCCAAAACATCTTCAGGTCTCCATGCAAACCACGGTCCATTTTCCAAAAGGATCTTCCAGCCTATTCCTCACGGACTTCATGCCCTGCCTCATGCCGCATCTCAGCAGCGGCTCCTGGAATCGTGTGCAATTCAAGACCATTCTATGCACTTTCATATTTCCAAAACTAATACCAGGTGTGCAGGACACACCCATATTCTAATCCAGGGACAAAATAAATCATAGCCTTGAAAAGCAGGTTCCTTCTCCAGTCAGCTCTTTCCAAGAATTTGCATTTTTAACAGTCTTTCCTCAGGCATCCTCTTCATTGTTTTAATGTAAATCAAGTCAGGCCACCTTCCTTCCACCTTCCTTAAGATTGCTAAGGCGTTGACAATAGCAGCTCCAGTAACCTAAAACCGGTCTCAGTGCCTCTGCTTTTACCTTCCTTGAGGTTTTCCAACTTAAAATCTTAAAATCTCATTCCGTTATCTTCAGCCAAGCACATCAGTCCATTACAAATTTAACCTTGATCAAACTTTCTGGGCCTGGATAACAGAACGTAGCCATCCCTTATGCCAGTAGCCCAGTTCCAACAAAGTCCTCTGCAGTCTTTCCTTCCCCTTAGAAAGCTCATAAGCCAAGCCTCGAAGTTCAATACAGTCTGCACTTAGCATTCTAAAACTTTCATCAGAATAGTCCATAAAACTTGGCTTGCCACTCCAGAAGGCATCTTCAGTTGCAAGCACCAAGTCCATGCCCATTCCTCCAAAAAGAAAGGTTCCAAAGACGAACATCCACGTGGTCAGGTTCATCTCACCCCACACTCCTCGGTACCACTTTACTGTAGCAAGACAACTTCAGGTTCGCTGAGATGAACTTCCAGACCAGGCACAGTTATGGAGGAAGGGATATTATTTATTGAAGCTTACAGATTCAGGGAAGTTCCATAATGGCAGAAGTGGCCTGCTCTCCACAGGACCAGGCAAGAGAGCAGAGAAAACCAACCAGCCACCACAGCACACACAGCAAAACTAGAGCCAAAAGGTCACACAGCACACTTCAGGAACTCCTGCTAGGCACATTTGCATATCATTACAATGGAATCTCAAACCAACACCATTAACACCTTAAGACCGGCCCCCAGTCACATTGCCTCTAGCAAGGTGATTGCAGATGCAAACTATAACTAGGAAAACACTGAATATATTGGGGACAAATATTCAAACTACCACATACAACATAGTAGATTTGCTTCATTTCCAAAGTAGTTTGTTTAGAAAAATAAACATCTTCATTTCTGAACACTGTACTGTGTGAAATAAGTCAATTCGGTTCTAGGAAGCAGTTTCCTTTTTACGAAGATGGTTGAGTGCAGCAAGTTCAAACTTTCCTTGTTAATGTAATCTAAAAGATTTACAACGTAGTAGATTCTCTTCATTTCTAAACTACCTTGTTTAGAAAACAAACACCATCAATCCCAAATACTGTATTGTATGAAGTAAGTTGTTTCGGTTCTAAGAATCAGTTGCTTTCCTACGAAGAAGGTTGAGTGCACCGAATTCAAACTTTCCTAGTTTGTGTAATCTAACAAGATGTACAAGTTAGTAGATTCGCCTCATTTCTAAAGTAGTTTGTTTGGAAAACAAACATCTTCATCCCCGAACACTGTACTGTGTGAAAGAAGCTACTTGGTTCTAGGAATCAGTTTCTTTTCGACGAAGATGGTTGAATGTAGCAAGTTCAAACTTTCCTTGTTAATGTAATCTAAAAAGATGTACAACATAGTAGATTCGCCTCACTTGTAAAGTAGTTTATTGAGAATCAAACATCTTCATTGCGAACCCTGTACTGTGTCAAATAAGCTAGTTCGAGTTCTAGGAATCAGTTCCATTCTACTAAGAAGGTTGAGTGCAGCAAGTTCAAACTTTCCTTGTTTGTGTAATGTAACAGGATATACAACTTAGTAGATTCGCCTCATTTGTAAAAAGTAGTTTATTGAGAAAACAACATCTTCATTGCGAACATTGTACTATGTGAAATAAGCTGGTTCTGGTTCTAGGAATCAGTTGCTTTCCTACGAAGAAGGTTGAGTGAAGCAAGTTCAAACTATCCTTGTTCGTGTACTGTAACAGGATATACAATTTAGTAGATTCGCCTCATTTGTAAAGTAGTTTGTTGAGAAAACAAACATCTTCATTCCTGAACACTGTACTGTCTGAAATAAGCTAGTTCATTTCTAGGAATCAGTTGCTTTCCTACGAAGAAGGTTGAGTACAGCAAGTTGAATCTTTCCTTGTTTGTGTAATCTAACAACATGTACTACTTACAAGTTCCCCTTCATTTCTAAACTACCTTGTTTAGAAAAGAAACACCATCAATCCCAAATACTGTATTGTGTGAAGTAAGTTGTTTCGGTTCTAGGAATCAGATGCTTTCCTACGAAGAAGGTTGAGTGCAGCAAGTTCAAACTTTCCTAGTATGTGTAATCTAACAAGATGTACAAGTTAGTAGATTCGCTTCATTTCTAAAGTAGTTTGTGTGAAAAACAAACATCTTAATTCCCGAACCCTGTACTGTGTCAAATAAGCTAGTTCGGTGCTAGGAATCAGTTGCTTTCCTACGAAGAAGCTTGAGTGCAGCAAGTTCAAACTTTCCCAGTTTGTGTAATGTAATAGGATGTTCAACTTTAGATTCAGTTCATTTCCAAAGTAGTTTGTTTACTAAACAAACATCTTCATTTCTGAACAGTGTACTGTGTGAAATAAGTTAATTCCGTTCTAGGAATCAGTTTCCTTTCTACGAAGATGGTTGAGTGCAGCAAATTCAAACTTTCCTTGTTAATGTAATCTAAAAAGATGTACAACTTAGTAGATTCGCCTCATTTCTAAAGTAGATTGTTTAGAAAACAAACATCTTCATTACCGAACACTGTAGTGTGTGAAATAAGCTACTTCGGTTCTAGGAATCACTTGCTTCCAAAGAAGAACGTTGAGTTCAGCAAGTTCAAACTTCCCTTGTTAATGTAATCTAAAAACATGTACAAATTAGTAGATTGGACTCATTTCTACAGTAGGTTATTTAGCAAACAAATATCTTCATTCCGGAACACTGTACTGTGTGAAATAACCCAGTTTGGGTCTAGGAATCAGTTGCTTTCCTATGAAGAAGGTTGAGTACAGCAAGTTCAAACTTTCCTTGTTTGTGTAATGTAACAGGATGTACAACTTAGTAGATTCGCTTCATTTCTAAAGTAGTTTGTTGAGAAAATAAAAAATCTTCATTGGCGAACCCTGTACTGTGTGAAAGAAGTTAGTTCGGTTCTAGGAATCACTTGCTTTCCTAGGAAGATGTTTGAGTGCAGCAAGTTCAAACTTTCTTGTTTGGTAATCTAACAAGATATACTACTTACAAGTTTCACGTCATTTCTAAACTACCTTGTTGAGAAAACAAACACCATCAATCCCAAATACTGTATTGTGTGAAGTAAGTTGTTTCGTTCAAGGAAGCAGTTGGTTTCCTCTAAGAAGGTTGAGTGCAGCAAGTCCAAACGTTCCTAGTTAATGTAATCTAAAAAGATGTACTACTTAGTAGATTGGCCTCTTTTCTACAGTAGGTTGTTCAAAACAAACATCTTCATTCAAGAACACTGTACTGTGTGAAAGAAGCTACTTCAGTTCTAGGAATCAGTTGCTTTCCTACGAAGAAAGGTTGAGTGCAGCAAGATCAAACTTTCGTTGTTAATGTAATCTAAAAGGTGTACAACTTAGTTGATTTGCTTCATTTCCAAAGTAGTTCGTTTAGAAAACAAATATCTTCATTGCGAACACTGTACTGTGGGAAATAAGCTAGTTCCGTTCTAGGAATCAGTTGCTTTCGTACGAAGAACGTTCAGTGCAGCAACTTCAAAATTTCCTGGTTTGTGTAATGTAACAAGATGTAAAACTTAGTAGATTCGCTTCATTTCCAAAGTAGTTTGTTTAGAAAACAAACATCTTCCTTGCCAAACACTGTACTGTGTGAAATAAGTTAATTCTGTTCTAGGAATCAGTTTCTTTTCTACAAAGATGGTTGAGTGCTGCAAGTTCAAACTTTCCTTGTTAATGTAATCTAAAAGATGTACAACTTAGTAGATTTGCCTCATTTCTAAAGTAGTTTGTTTAGAAAAGAAACATCTTCATTACCAACCCTGTATCTGTCAAAAAGCTAGTTCGGTTCTAGGAATCAGTTGCTTTCCTCTGAAGAAGGTTGAGTGGAGCAAGTTCAAACTTTCCTTTGTTGTGTAATGTAACAGGATGTACAACTTAGTAGATACCCTTCATTTCTAAATTAGTTTGTTTAGAAAAAGAAACTCCTTCAGTGCCAAACCCTGTACTGTGTGAAATTAGCTATTTGGTTCTAGGAATCAGTTCCTTTCCTACAAAGAAGGTTGAGTGCAGCAAGATCAAACTTTCCTTATTAATGTAATCTGAAAAGATGTACAACTTAGTAGATTGGCCTCATTCCTACAGTAGGTTGTTTAAAAAACATGAAACTTCATTGCCAAACACTGTACTGTCTGACATAAGCCAGTTCTGTTCTAGGAATCAGTTGCTTTCCTACGAAGAAGGTTCAGTGTAGCAAGTTCAAACTTTCCTTTTTGTGTAATCAAAAAAGATGTACAAATTACAAGTTTCGCTTCATTTCTAAACTACTTTGTTTAGAAAACAAACATATTCATTGCCCAACACTCTACTGTTTGAACTAAGCTAGTTCGCTTCTAGGAATCAGTTTCTTTTCGACAAAGATGGTTGAGTACATCAAGTTCAAACTTTCCTTGTTAATGGAATCAAAAAGATGTACAACATAGTAGATTCGCCTCATTTGTAAAGTAGTTTGTTGAGAAAACAAACATCTTCATTGCCGAACATTGTACTTTGTGAAATAACCTAGTTCGGTTCTAGGAATCAGTTGCTTTTCTAAGAAGACGGTTTAGTGCAGCAAGTTCAAACTGTCCTTGTTTCTGTAACGTAACAAGGTGTAAAACGTAGTAGATTCGGTTCATTTCAAAGTAATTTGTTTAGTAAAGAAACATCTTCATTGCTGAACACTGTACTGTGTGAAGTAAGCTAGTTCGGTTCTAGGAATCAGTTTCTTTTTCGATGAACATGGTTGAGTGCAGCAAGTTCAAACTTTCCATGTTAATGTAATCTAAAAAGATGTACAACATAGTAGATTCGCCTCATTGGTAAAGTACATGGTTGAGAAAACAAACATCTTCATTGCTGAACATTGTACTGTTTGAAATAAGCTAGTTAGGTTTGAGGAATCAGTTGCTTTCCTATGAAGAAGGTTGAGTGCAGCAAGTACAAACTTTCTTAGTTTGTGTTATGTCACAGGATGGACAACTTAGTAGATTCGCTACATTTCTAAAGTAGTTTGTTGAGAAAACAAACATCTTCAGTGCCGAACACTGTACTGTGAAATAAGCTAGTTCGGTTCTAGGAATCAGTTGTTTTCCTAGGAAGACGGTTTAGTGCAGCAAGTTCAAACTGTCCTTGTTTCTGTAATGTAACATGATGTAAAACGTAGTAGATTCGCTTCATTTCCAAAAGTAATTTGTTTAGTAAAGAAACATCTTCATTGCCAAACACTGTACTGTGTGAAGTAAGCTAGTTTGGTTGTAGGAATCAGTTTCCTTTCGATGAACATGGTTGAGTGCTGCAAGTTCAAACTTTCCTTGTTAATGTAATCTAAAAAGATGTACAACATAGTAGATTCACCTCATTGGTAAAGTAGTTTGTTGAGAAAACAAACATCTTCATTGCTGAACATTGTACTGTCTGAAATAAGCTAGTTAGGTTCAAGGAATCAGTTGCTTTCCTATGAAGAAGGTTGAGCGCAGCAAGTTCAAACTTTCTTAGTTTGTATTATGTCACAGGATGTACAACTTAGTAGATTCGCTACATTTCTAAAGTAGTTTGTTTAGAAAAGAAACATCTTCATTGCCTAACACTGTACGGTGTGAAATAAGTAGTTCGGTTCTAGGAATTAGTTTCTTTCCTAGGAAGAAGGTTGAAGGCAGCAAGTTCAAACTTTCCCTGTTATGTAATCTAACAAGACGTACTACTTACAAGTATCGCTTCATTTCTAAACTACCTTGTTTAGAAAACAAACACCTTGAATCCCAAATACTGTACTGTGTGAAATAAGTTGTTTCGGTTGTAGGAATCAGATGCTTTACTACGAAGGAGGTTGAGTGCAGCAAGTTCAAACTTTCCTTGTTAATGTAAGCTGAAAAGATGTACAACATAGTAGATTCGCTTCATTTCCAAAGTAGTTTGTTTAGTAAACAAACATCTTCATTGCATAACAATGTACTGTGTGAAATAAATTAATTCGGTTCTCTGAATCAGTTTCCTTCTCACGAAGATGGTTGACTGCAGCAATTTCAAACTTTCAATGTTAATGTAATCTAAAAAGATGTACAACTTAGTATATTCACCTGATTTCTAAAGTAGTTTGTTTGAAAAACAAACATCTTCATTACCGAACACTGTACTATGTGAAATAAGCTAGTTGGGTTCTAGTAATCACTTGCTTTCCTACTAAGAAGGTTGAGTGCAGCAACTTCAAACTTTCCTTTTTAATGTAATCTAAAAAGAGGTAGAAATTAGTAGATTGGCCTCATTTCTACAGTAGGTGGTTTAGAAAACAAATATCTTCATTCCCGAACACTGTATTGTGTGAAATAAGCCAGTTCAGTTCTAGGAATCACTTGCTTTCCCTCGCAGAAAGTTGAGTACAGCAAGTTCAAACTTTCCTTGTTTGTGTAATGTAACAGGATGTACAACTTAGTAGATTCGCTTCATTTCTAAAGTAGTTTGTATTAAAACAAACATCTTAATTCCCGGACCCTGTACTGTGTCAAATAAGCTAGTTCGGTGTAGGAATCAGTTGCTTTCCCTGAAGAAGGTTGAGTGCAGCAAGTTCAAACTTTCCCAGTTTGTGTAATGTAATAGGATGTTCAACTTTAGATTCAGTTCATTTCTAAAGTATTTTGTTTAGAAAACAAACATCCTCAGTGCCTAACACTGTATTGTGTGAAATAACCTAGTTGGGTTCTAGGAATCAGTTGCTTTCCTCTGAGAAGAAGGTTGAGTGCAGCAAGTTCAAACTTTCCTTGTTAATGTAATCTAAAAGATGCACAACTTAGTAGATTCGCCTCATTTCTAAATTAGTTTGTTTAGAAAACAAACATCTTCATTACCGAACATTGTAATATGTGAAATAAGCTAGTTCAGTTCTAGGAATCAGTTGCTTTCCTACGAAGATGGTTGAGTGCAGCAAGTTCAAACTTTCCTAGTTTGTGTAATCTGACAAGATGTACATGTTAGTAGATTAGCCTCATTTCTAAAGTAGTTTGTTTGGAAAACAAACATCTTCATTACGGAACCCTGTACTGTGTGAAATGAGCTAGTTCGGTTCTGGGAATCAGTTGTTTTCCTACCAGGAAAGTTGAGTACAGCAAATTCAAACTTTCGTTGTTAGTGTAATCTAAGAAGATGTAGTACTTACAAGTTTCGCTTCATTTCTAAACTACCTTATTTAGAAAACAAACACCATAAATCCCAAATACTGTATTGGGTGAAGTAAGTTGCTTCGGTTCTAGGAATCTGTTGCTTTCCTACAAAGAAGGTTGAGTGCAGCAAGTTCACACTTTCCTTGTTTGTGTAATGTAGCAGGATATACAACTTAGTAGATTCGCTTCATTTCTAAAAAAGTTTGTTTAGAAAACAAACATCTTCATTCCTGAACATTGTACTATGTGCAATCAGCTAGTTCGGTTCAAGGAATCAGTTTCTTATCGATGAAGATGGTTCAGTGCAGCAAGTGCAAACTTTCCTTCTTAATGTAATCTGAAAAGATGTATAACTTAGTAGATTCGCCTCAATTCTAAAGTAGTTCGTTTAGAAAAGAAACATCTTTATTCCCGAGCACTGTACTACATGAAATAAGGTAGTTCGGTTCTAGGAATCACTTGCTTTCCTATGAAGAAGGTTGTGTGCAGTAAGTTCAAACTTTCCTAGTGTGTAATCTAACAAGAGGTATGGTATGTAATCTAACAAGAATATGGTTGACTGCAGCAAGTTCAAACTTTCTTTTTTAATGAAATCTGAAACGATGTACAGCATAGTAGATTCAGCTCAATTGTAAAGTTGTTTGTTGAGAAAACAAACATCTTCATTGCCGAACCCTGTACTGTATCAAAGAAGCTAGTTCAGTACGAGAAATCAGTTGCTTTCCTACGAAGAAGGTTGAGTGAAGCAAGTCCTAATTTCCCTGTTTGTGTAAAGTAACAGGATGTACAATTAGTAGATTCACCTCATTTGTAAAGTAGTTTGTTGAGGAAACAAACATTTTCATTGCCTAACATTGTAATGTGTGAAATAAGCTAGTTTGGTTCTAGGAATCAGTTGCTTTCCCTCGAAGAAGGTTGAGTGCAGCAAGTTCAAACTTTCCTTGTTTGTGTAATGTTACAGGATGTACAACTCAGTAGATTCGCTTCGTTTTCTAAAGTAGTTTGTTTAGAAAACAAACATCTTCATTGCCTAACACTGTACTGTGTGAAATAAGGTAGTTCGGTTCTAGGAATGGGTTGCTATCCTACGAAGAAGGTTGAGTTCAGCAAGTTGATACTTTCCTTCTTAATGTAATCTAAAAAGATGTAAAACTTTGTAGATTGGCCTCATTTCTAAGGTTGTTTAGAAAACAAACATGTTCAATGCCGAACACTGTACTGTGTGAAATAAGCTAGTTCGGTTATAGGAATCAGTTGCTTTCCTACGAAGAAAGTTGAGTGCAGCAATTTCAAACTTTCCTTGTTTGTGTAATCTAACAAGATGTACTACTTACAAGTTTCACTTCATTTCTAAACTACCCTGTTGAGAAAACAAACACCATCAATCCTAAACACCGTATTGTGTGAAGTAAGTTGTTTCGGTTCTAGGAATCAGTTGTTTTCCTACGAAGAAGGTTGAGTGCAGCAAGATCAAACTTTCCTAGTTTGTGTAATATAAGAAGATGTACAAATTAGTAGATTCGCCTCATTTCTAAAGTGGTTTCTTTAGAAAACAAACATCTTCTGTAACGAACACTGTACTGTGTGAAATAAATTAATTCGGTTCTAGGAATCAGTTTCCTTTCTACGAAGATGGTTGAGTGTAGCCAGTTCAAACGTTCCTTGTTAATGTAACCTAAAAAGATCTACAACTTAGTAGATTTGCTTCATTTCTAAACTATCACGTTTAGGAAACAAACACCATCAATCCCAAATACTGTATTTTATGAAGTAAATTGTTGATGTTCTAGGAATGAGTTGCTTTCCTACGAAGAAGGTTGATTGCAGCAAGTTCAAACTTTCCTCGTTTGTGTAGTCTAACAAGATGTAAAAGTTATTAGATTCACCTCATTTCTAAAGTAGTTTGTTTAGAAAAGATACCTCTTCATTCCCGAACACTGTACTGTATGACAGAAGCTAGTTCGGTTCTAGGAATCAGTTTCTTTTCGACGAATATGGTTGACTGCGGCAAGTTCAAACCTTCTTTTTTAATGAAATCTGAAACGATGTACAGCATAGTAGATTCAGCTCAATTGTAAAGTTGTTTGTTGAGAAAACAAACATCTTCATTGCCGAACCCTGTACTGTATCAAAGAAGCTAGTTCAGTATGAGAAATCAGTTGCTTTCCTAAGAAGAAGGTTGAGTGAAGCAAGTCCTAATTTCCCTGTTTGTGTAAAGTAACAGGATGTACAATTAGTAGATTCACCTCATTTGTAAAGTAGTTTGTTGAGGAAACAAACATTTTCATTGCCTAACATTGTAATGTGTGAAATAAGCTAGTTCGGTTCTAGGAATCAGTTGCTTTCCTACGAAGAAGGTTGAGTGCAGCAAGTTCAAACTTTCCTTGTTTGTGTAATGTTACAGGATGTACAACTCAGTAGATTCGCTTCGTTTCTAAAGTAGTTTGTTTAGAAAACAAACATCTTCATTGCCTAACACTGTACTGTGTGAAATAAGGTAGTTCGGTTCTAGGAATGGGTTGCTATCCTACGAAGAAGGTTGAGTTCAGCAAGTTGATACTTTCCTTCTTAATGTAATCTAAAAAGATGTAAAACTTTGTAGATTGGCCTCATTTCTAAGGTTGTTTAGAAAACAAAGATGTTCAATGCCTAACACTGTACTGTGTGAAATAAGCTAGTTCGGTTATAGGAATCAGTTGCTTTCCCTCTGAAGAAAGTTGAGTGCAGCAATTTCAAACTTTCCTTGTTTGTGTAATCTAACAAGATGTACTACTTATACGTTTCGCTTCATTTCTAAACTACCTTGTTTAGAAAGCAATCACCATCAATTGCAAATACTGTATTCTGTGAAGTAAGTTGTTTCAGTTCTAGGAATCAGTTGCTTTCCTACGAAGAAGGTGGAATGCAGCAAGTCGAAACTTTCCTAGTTGATGTAATCTAAAAAATGTACAACTTAGTAGATTTCCCTCATTTCTAAAGTAGTTTGTTTAGAATAAAAACATCTTCATTACCGAACAGTGTATTATGTGAAATAAGCTAGTTCGGTTTTAGAAATCACTTCCTTTCCTACGCAGAATGTTGAGTGCAGCAAGTTCAAACTTTCCTTGTTTGTGTAATCTAAGAAGATGTACAAATTACAAGTTTCCCTTCATTTCTAAACTCCTTTGTTTAGGAAACAAACATATTCATTGCCGAACACTGTACTCTGTGAAATAAGTTAATACGTTTCTAGGTATCAGTTTCCTTTTTTCGAAGATAGTTGAGTGTAGCAAGTTCAAACTTTCCTTGCTAATGTAATCAAAAAAGATATAAAAAGTAGTAGATTGGATTCATTTCTACAGTAGGTTGTTTAGAAAACAAACATCTTCAGTGCCAAACACTGTACTGTGTGAATAAAGCTAGTTCGGTTCTAGGAATCACATGCTTTGCTATGAAGAAGGTTGAGTACAGCAAATTCAAACTTTCCTTGTTTGTGTAATGTAACAGGATGTACAACTAAGTATATTCGCTTCATTTCTAAAGTAGTTTGTTTAGAAAACAGACATCTTCATTGCAGAGCACTGTACTGTGTGAAATAAGCTAGTTTGGTCCTAGGAATTAGTTGCTTCCCTACGAAGAAGGTGGAGTGCAGCAAATTCAAACTTTCCTGATGTACTACTTTCAAGTTTCGTTTCATTTCTCAACTACCTTCTTTACAAAACAAACACTATCAATCCCAACTACTGTATTGTGTGAAGTAAGTTGTTTCAGTTCTAGGAATCAGTTGCTTTCCTACGAAGAAGGTTGAGTGTAGCAAGTTCAAAATTTCATAGTTTGTGTAATCGACCAAGATGTACAAGTTAGTAGATTCGTCTCAATCCTAAAGTTGTTTGTTTAGAAAACAAACATCTTCATTCCCGAACCCTGTATGTGTGAAATAAGATAATTCTTTTCAAGGAATCAGTTTCTTTTCTACGAAGATGGTTGAGTGCATCAAGTTGGCACTTTCCTTGTTAATTTAATCTAAAAAGATGTACAACTCAGTAGATTCGCCTCATTTCTAAAGTAATTTCTTTAGAAAACAAACATCTTCATTGAAAACACTGTACTGTGTCAAATAAGCTAGTTCGGTTCTCGGAATCAGTTGGTTTCCTAAGAAGAAGGTTGAGTGCAAAAAATTCAAAATTTCCTTGTTATGTATTCTAACAAGATGTTCTACTTTACAAGTATCGCTTCATTTCTAAACTACCTTGTTTAGAAAACAAACACCTTTTAATCGCAAATACAGTACTGTGTGAAAGCAGCTAGTTCAGTTCTAGGAATCAGTTTCTTTTAAGAAAAGATAATTGAGTGCAGCAAATACAAACTTTCCTTGTTAATGTAATCTAAAAGATGTACAACACAGTAGATTACCCTCATTTGTAAAGTAGTTTGTTGAGAAACAAACATCATCTTTCATCTTGCGAACCCTGTACTGTGTCAAATAAGCTACTTGGTAGTAGGAATCAGTTGCTTTCCTACGAAGAAAGTTGAGTGCAGCAAGATCAAATTTCGTTGTTTGTGTAATCTAAAAGATGTACAAATTACAAGTTTTGCTTCATTTCTAAACTACTTTGTTTAGAAAACAAACATATTCATTGCCCAACACTTTACTGTGTGAAATAAGCTTGTTCAGTTCTAGGAATCAGTTTCTTTTCGACCAAGATGGTTGAGTGGGAGCAAGTTCAAACTTTCCTTGTTTGTGTAATGTAACAACAGCATGTAAAACTTAGTGGATTTGGTTCATTTCTAAAGTAGTTTGTTTAGAAATAAAACATCTTCAGTGCCAAACACTGTACTGTGTGAAATACGCTAGTTCAGTTCTAGGAATCAGTTGCTTTCCTACGAGGATGGTTGGGTGCAGCAAGTTCAAACTTTTCCTGTTTCTAAAATGTCACAGGATGTACAACTTAGTAGATTCACCTCATTTCTAAAGTAGTTTGTTTAGAAAACAAACATCTTCATTGCCGAACACTGTACTGTGTGAAATAAGCTAGTTCTGTTCTAGGAATCAGTTCCTTTCCTACGAAAAAGGTTGAGTGCAGCAAGTTAAAACTTTCCTGGTTTGTGTAATGTAACAGGATGTACAACGTAGTAGTTTTGCTTCATTTCTAAACCAGTTTGTTTAGAAAACAAACATTTTCCTTGAAACACTGCATTTTGTGAAGTAAGCTTCTTGATTTCTAGGAATCAATTTCTTTTTGACAAGCTGGTTGAGTGCAGTAAGTTCAAACTTTCCTTGTTAATGTAATCTATACAGATATACAACTTAGTAGATTGGTCTCATTTGTACAGTAGGTTGTTTAAAAAACAAACATCTTCATTCTTGAACTCTGTAGTGTGTGAAATAAGCTAGTTTGGTTCTAGGATTCAGTTGCTTTCCTACGACGATGGTTGAGTTCAGCAACTTCAATCTTTTCTTTTTTGTGTAATATCACAGTATATATAACTTAGTAGATTTGATTCATTTCTAAAGTAGTTTGTTTAGAAAACAAACATCTTCATTGCTTAACACTGCACTGTGTGAAATAAGCTGGTGTGGTTCTAGGAATCAGTTGCTTTCCTACGAAGAAGGTTGAGTGCACCAAGTTCAAACTTTCCTGGTTAATGTAATCTAAAAAGATGTACAACAGTAGATTCGCCTCATTTCTAAAGTAGTTGGTTTAGAAAACAAACATGTTCATTCCCAACCCTGTACTGTGTGAAATAAGCCAGTTCGGTCATGGAATCAGTTGCTTTCCTATGAAGAAGGTTGATTGCAGCAAGTTCAAACTTTCCTTGTTTGTGTAATGTAGCAGGATGTACAACTTAGTAGATTTGGTTCATTTCTAAAGTAGTTTGTTTAGAAAACAAACATCTTCAGTGCCTTACACTGTACTGTGTGAAATAAAGCTAGGTCGGTTCTAGGAAAAAGTTGCATTCCTAAGAGGATGGTTGAGTGCAGCAAGTTCAAACTTTTCCTGTTTGTGTAATGTCACAGGATGTACAAATTTGTAGATTCACTTCATTTCTAAAGTAGTTTATTTAGAATACAAATATCTTCATTGCCGAACACTATGCTTTGTGAAATAACCTAGTTTGGTTATACGAATCAGTTGCTTTCTTAGAGGATGCTTGAGTGCAGCAAGTTCAAATTTCTCATGTTTGTGAAATGTCACAGAATGTACAACTTTGTAGATTCACTTCATTTCTAAAGTAGTTTGTTTAGAAAAAAAATATCTTCATTGCCGAACACTATGCTGTGTGAAATAAGCTAGTTTGGTTCTAGGAATCAGTTGATCCTACAAAGAAGGTTGAGTGAAGCAAGTTCAAACTTTCCTTGTTTGTGTAATGTAACAGTATGTACAACTTAGTAGATTCGCTTCATTTCTAAGGTAGATTGTTTAGAAAACAAGATCTTCAATTCCAACATTGTACTGTGTGAAGTAAGCTAGTTCGGTTCTAGGAATCAGTTTCTTTTCGAGGAAGATGGTTGAGCTCAGCAAGTTCAAACTTTCCTTGTTAATGTAATCTAAAAAAATGTACAACTGAGGAGATTCGCCTCATTTGTAAAAATAGTTTGATGAGAAAAACAAACATCTTCATTGCCGAACATTGTGCGGTGTGAAATAAAAGCTAGTTCAGATCTAGGAATCAGTTGCTTTCTCTGAAGAAGGTTGAGTGCAGCAAGTTCAAACTTTCCTAGTTTGTGTAATCTAACAAGATGTACAATTATTAGATTCGCCTCATTTCTAAAGTAGTATGTTTAGAAAACAAACATCTTCATTCCCAAACCCTGTACTTGTGAAATAAGCTAGTTAGGTTCTAGGAATCAGTTGCTTTCCTACGAAGAAGGTAGAGTGCAGCAAGTTCACACTTTCCTTCTTTGTATAATGTAATAGGATGTACAACTCAGTAGATTTGCTTCATTTCTAAAGCAGTTTGTTTAAAACAAACATCTTCACTGCTGAACACTGTACTGTGTGAAATAACCTAGTTTGGTTCTAGGGAATCAGTTGCTTTCCTACGAATGGTTGGTTGAGTGCATAAGTTCAAACTTTTCTTGTTTGTGTAATGTCACAGGATGTACAACTTAGTAGATTTGCTTCATTTCTAAAGTGGTTTGTTTAGAAAACAAAATCTTCATTGCCGAACACTATACTGTGTGAAATAAGCTAATTCGGTTCTAGAATCAGTTGCTTTCCTATGAAAAGATTGAGTGCAGCAAGTTCAAACTTTCGGGTTTGTGTAATGTAACAGGAGGTGCAACTTAGTAGTTTCCTTCATTTCTAAAGCATTTTGTTTAGAAAACAAACATCTTCATTGCGAACACTGTACTGTGTGAAGTAAGCTTGTTCGTTCCAGGAATCAGTTTCTTTTTGAAGAAGATGGTAGTGTAGCAAGTTCAAACTTTCCTTGTTAATGTTATCTGAAAAATGTGTACAAATTAGTAGATTGGCCTCATTTCTACAGTAGGTTGTTTACAAAACAAACATCTTGATTCCCGAACACTGTACTGTGTGAAATAAGCTAGCTTCTTCTACAAATCAGTTGCTTTCCTTGAAAGACGTTTCAGTACAGCAAAAGTTCAATCTTTTCCTTGTTTGTGTAAGCAAACAAGATGTACAAATTACAAGTTTTGCTTCATTTCTAAACTACTTTGTTTAGAAAAACAAACATATTCATTGCCCAACACTTTACTGTGTGAAATAAGGCTTGTTCAGTTCTAGGAATCAGTTTCTTTCCTCGACCAAGATGGTTGAGTGCAGCAAGTTCAAACTTTCCTTGTTTGTGTAATGTAACAGCATGTAAAAACTTAGTAGATTTGGTTCATTTCTAAAGTAGTTTGTTTAGAAATAAACATCTTCAGTGCCAAACACTGTACTGTGTGAAATACGCTAGTTCAGTTCTAGGGAATCAGTTGCTTTCCTACGAGATGGTTGGGTGCAGCAAGTTCAAACTTTCCTGTTTCTAAAATGTCACAGGATGTACAACTTAGTAGATTCACCTCATTTCTAAAGTAGTTTGTTTAGAAAACAAACATCTTCATTGCCAACACTGTACTGTGTGAAATAAGTTGCTTCTGTTCTAGGAATCAGTTCCTTTCCTACTAAAAGGTTGAGTGCAGCAAGTTAAAACTTTCCCTGGTTTGTGTAATGTAACAGGATGTACAACGTAGTAGTTTTGTTTTATTTCTAAACCAGTTTGTTTAGAAAAACAAACATTTTCTCCTGGAACACTGCATTTTGTGAAGTAAGCTTCTTGGTTCTAGGAATCAATTTCTTTTGACGGTTGGTTGAGTGCAGAAGTTCAAACTTTCCTTGTTAATGTAATCTATACAGATATACAACTTAGTAGATTGGTCTCATTTGTACAGTAGGTTGTTTAAAAAAACAAACATCTTCATTCTTGAACTGTAGTGTGTGAAATAAGCTGTTTGGTTCTAGATTCAGTTAAGCTTCCTACGACGATGGTTGAGTTCAGCAACTTCAATCTTTTCTTTTTGTGTAATATCACAGTATATATAACTTAGTAGATTTGATTCATTTCTAAAGTAGTTTGTTTAGAAACAAACATCTTCATTGCTTAACACTGCACTGTGAAATAAGCTGGTGTGGTTCTAGGAATCAGTTGCTTTCCACGAAGAAGGTTGAGTGCACCAAGTTCAAACTTTCCTGGTTAATGTAATCTAAAAAGATGTACAAACTTAGTAGATTCGCCTCATTTCTAAAGTAGTTGGTTTAGAAAACAAAACATGTTCATTCCCAACCCTGTACTGTGTGAAATAAGCCAGTTCGGCCATGGAATCAGTTGCTTTCCTGAAGAAGGTTGATTGCAGCAAGTTCAAACTTTCCTTGTTTGTAATGTAGCAGGATGTACAACTTAGTAGATTTGGTTCATTTTCTAAAGTAGTTTGTTTAGAAACAAACATCTTCAGTGCCCAACACTGTACTGTGTGAAATAAGCCTGTAGGGTCGGAATCTAGGAAAAGTTGCATTCCTAAGAGGATGGTTGAGTGCAGCAAGTTCAAACTTTTCCCTGTTTGTTAATGTCACAGGATGTACAAATTTGTAGATTCACCCTCATTTCTAAAGTAGTTTGTTTAGAATACAAATATCTTCATTTTAACACTATGCTTTTGTGAAATAACTAGTTTGCTTATACGAATCAGTTGCTTTCTTAGAGGATGCTTGAGTGCAGCAAGTTCAAATTTCTCATGTTTGTGAAATGTCACAGAATGTACAACTTTGTAGATTCACTTCATTTCTAAAGTAGTTTGTTTAGAAAAAATATCTTCATTGCCGAACACTATGCTGTGTGAAATAAGTTAGTTTTGGTTCTAGGAATCAGTTGATCCTACAAAGAAGGTAGTTGAGTGAAGCAAAAAGTTCAAACTTTCCTTGTTTGTGTAATGTAACAGTATGTACAACTTAGTAGATTCGGCTTCATTTCTAAGGTAGATTGTTTTAGAAAACAAAGATCTTCAATTCCAACATTGTACTGTGTGAAGTAAGCTAGTTCGGTTCTAGGAATCAGTTTCTTTTCGAGGAAGATGGTTGAGCTCAGCAAGTTCAAACTTTCCTTGTTAATGCAATCTAAAAAATGTACAACTGAGGAGATTCGCCTCATTTGTAAAGTAGTTTGATGAGAAAAAACATCTTCATTGCGCTATCAACATTGTAGTGTGAAATAAGCTAGTTCAGATCTAGGAATCAGTTGCTTTCTCCGAAGAAGGTTGAGTGCAGCAAGTTCAAACTTTCCCTAGTTTGTGTAATCTAACAAGATGTACAATTATTAGATTCGCCTCATTTCTAAAGTAGTATGTTTAGAAAACAAACATCTTCATTCCCAAACCCTGTACTGGTGAAATAAGCTAGTTGGTTCTAGGAATCAGTTGCTTTCCCACCTGCAGGAGAGAGTGCAGCAAGTTCACACTTCCTTCTTTGTATAATGTAATAGGATGTACAACTCAGTAGATTTGCTTCATTTCTAAAGCAGTTTGTTTTAGAAAACAAACATCTTCACTGCTGAACACTGTACTGTGTGAAATAACCTAGTTTTGGTTCTAGGAATCAGTTGTCACGACGATGGTTGAGTGCATAAGTTCAAACTTTTCTTGTTTGTGTAATGTCACAGGATGTACAACTTAGTAGATTTGCTTCATTTCTAAAGTGGTTTGTTTAGAAAACAAAATCTTCATTGCCGAACACTATACTGTGTGAAATAAGCTAATTCGGTTCTAGGAATCAGTTGCTTTCCTATGAAAAAGATTGAGTGCAGCAAGTTCAAACTTTCCGGGTTTGTGTAATGTAACAGGAGTGCAACTTAGTAGTTTCCTTCATTTCTAAAGCATTTTGTTTAGAAAACAAACATCTTCATTGCCTAACACTGTACTGTGTGAAGTAAGCTTGTTCGGTTCAGGAATCAGTTTCTTTTGACAAAGATGGTAGAGTGTAGCAAGTTCAAACTTTCCTTGTTAATGTTATCTGAAAAGATGTACAAATTAGTAGATTGGCCTCATTTCTACAGTAGGTTGTTTACAAAACAAACATCTTGATTCCCAACACTGTACTGTGTGAAATAAGCTACTTCGCCTTCTAGGAATCAGTTGCTTTCCTTTAAGACGTTTCAGTACAGCAAGTTCAATCTTTCCTTGTTTGTGTAAAAGCAAACAAGATGTACAAATTACAAGTTTTGGTTTCATTTCTAAACTAGCTTTTGTTTAGTAAAAACAAACATATTCATTGCCCAACACTGTACTGTGTGAAGTTAGCTAGTTCTGTTCTAAGAATAAGTTTCTTTTGAGAAGGTGGTTGAGGGCAGCAAGTTCAAACTTTCCTTGTTAATGTAATCTAAAATCAAAAGATGTACAAGTTAGTAGATTCGCCTAATTTGTACTGTAGGTTTGTTTAGAAAAGAAACATCTTCATTTTAACACTGTATTCTGTGAAATAAGCTAGTTCAAATTGGCGATTTAGTTGATTTCCCTACAAGAAGGTTGAGGCAGCAAGTTCAAACTTTCCTTGTTGGTGTAATCTTACAAGACGTACAATTTAGTAGATTTGCTTCATTTCTAAAGTAGTTTGTTTAGAACACAGACATCTTCATTGCCTAATACTGTACTGTGTGAAATAAGTTTGTTTTGTTGTCAGAAACAATTGTACTGTGTGAAGTTAGCTAGTTCGGGTTCTAAGAATAAGTTTCTTTTCGAGAAGGTGGTTGAGGGCAGCAAGTTCAAACTTTCCTTGTTAATGTAATCTAAAAAGATATACAAGTTAGTAGATTCACCTCATTTCTAAAGTAGTTTGTTTTGAAAACAAACATCTTCATTCCCCAACCATGTACTGTGTGAAATAAGCTAGTTCTGTTCTAGGTATCAGTTGCTTTCCTACGAAGAAGGTTGAATGCACGAAGTTCAAACTTTCGTTGTTTGTGTAATGTGACAGGATGTATAACTTAGTAGATTCACTTCATTTCTAAAGTAGTTTTTTAGAAAACAAACATCTTCATTCCTGAACACTGTATGTGTGAAACAAGTTAGTCAGGTTCTAGGAAGCAGTTTCTTTTCTACTAAGATGGTTGAGTGCACCAAGTTCAAACTTTCTTTGATAATGTAATCTAAAAAGATGTACAACTGAGTACATTAATCATTTCTAAAGTAGTTGGTTTAGAAAATAAACATCTTCAGTGTGTGTCAAATACTCTACTGTGTGAAATAAGCTAGTTTAGACGAAGATGGTTGAGTCCAACAATTTAAAACTTTCCTTGTTAATGTAATCTAAAAAATGTACAAGTTAGTAGATTCGCCTCATTTCAAAAGTACTTTGTTTAGAAAACAAACATCTTCATTACCCAACACTGTACTGTGTGAAATTAACTACTTCGATTCTAGAATCACTTTTTCTTACGAAGAAGGTTGAGTGCAGCAAGTTCAAACTTTCCTAGTTTCTGTAATTTAGCAAGATGTCCAACTTAGTATATTCCCTCATTTTAAAAGTAGTTTGTTTAGAAAACAAACATCTTCATTCAGAAACCATGTACTGTGTGAAATAAGCTGGTTTGGTTCTAGGAATCTGCTGCTTTCCCTAAGAAGAAGGTTGAGTGCAGCAAGTTCAAACTTTCCTTGTTTGTGTAATGACACAGGATGTACCACTTAGTAAAATCGCTTCATTTCTAAAAAGTAGTTTGTTTAGAAAACAAACATCTTTATTTCCAACACTGTACTGTGTGAAGTAAGCTAGTTCTGTTCTAGGAATCAGTTTCTTTTCAAGCCGAAGAACGTTGAGTGCAGCAAGTTTAAACTTTCCTTGTTAATGCAATCAAAAAAGATGTACAACTTAGTACATTCGCCTCATTTGTAAAATAGTTTCTTGAGAAACCAAACACCTTTTTGCCCAACACTGTACTGTGTGAAGTAAGCTACTTCAGTTCTAGGAATCAGTTTCATATCGGCCAGATTGGTGAGTGTAGCAAGTTGAAACTTTCTTTTTGTTAAAGTATTCTAAAAGATGTACAACTCAGTAGATTCACCTCATTTGTAAAAGTAGTGTGTTGAGAAAACAAACATCTTCATTGCCGAAACATTGTATTGTGTGAAAATAAGCTAGTTCACTTCTAGGAATCAGTTGCTTTCATGAAGAAGGTTGTTGAGTGCAGCAAGTTCAAACTTTTTAGTAAGTGTTCTAACAAAGATATACAAGTTAGTAGATTTACAAGTTAGTAGATTCGCCTCATTTGTAAAGTAGTTTGTTTAAAAACAAACATCTTCATTGCAACACTGTACTGTGTCAAATAAGCTAGTTCAGTTCAGGGAATCAGTTGCTTTCCTACGAAGAAAGTTGAGTGCAGCATGTTCAAACTTTCCTTGTTTGTGTAATCTAACAAGATGTACAAGTTAGTAGATTCACCTCATTTCTAAACTAGTTTGTTTTAGAAAACAAACATCTTCATTGCCGAACACTGTACAGTGTGAAATAAGCTAGTTAGGTTCTAGGAATGAGTTGCTTTTTGTACGAAGATGGTTGAGTGCAGCAAGGTCAAAATTTCCTGTTAATGTAATCTAAAAAATGTACAACTTAGTACATTCGCCTCATTTGTAAAGTAGTTTGTTGAAAAGTAAACATCTTTAATACCCAAAACTGTACTGTGTGAAGTAAGCTATTTCGGTTCTAGGAATCAGTTTCTTTTAAGTCGAAGATGGTTGAGTGCAGGAAGTTTAAACTTTCCTTGTTAACAAAATCTAAAAAGATGTACAACTTAGTAGATTCGCCTCATTTATAAAGCAGTTTGTTGAGAAAACAAACATCTTCATTGCCTAACATTGTACTGTGTGAAATAAGCTAGTTAGATTCTATGAATCAGTTGCTTTCCTACAAGAAGGTTAGAGTGCAGCAAGTTCAAACTTTCCTAGTTTCTGTAATCTAACAAGATGTACAAGTTAGTAGATTCGCCCCTTTCTAAAACTTAGTAGTTTGCTTCATTTCAAAAGTTTGTTTAGAAAACAAACATCTTCATTGCCCAACACTGTACTGTGTGAAATAAGCTAAAGTTTGTAGGAATCAGATTCTTTCTACTGCAGATGGTTGAGTGCATCAAGTTCAAAAGGTCCTTGTTCAGCCGGGCGTGGTGGATGTACACCTTTAATCCCAGCATTTGGGAGGCAGAGGTCTTTAGAAAACAAACATCTTCAGTACCACCCTGAGACTACATAGTGAAATCCAGGTCAGCCTAGGCCAGAGTGAGACCCTACTTGAAGAAGGTTGAAAAAAAAAAAAAACTTTCCTTGTTTGTGTAATGTAACAAGATATACAACTCAGTAGATTCACCTCATTTCTAAAGTAGATTGTTTAGAAAACAAACATCTTCATTCCCAACACTGTACTGTGTGAAATAAGTTAGTTTCTTTTAGGCATCAGTTGCTTTCCTACGAAGAAGGTTTGAGTGCAGCAAGTTCAAACTTTCCTTGTTTTGTGTAATCTAACAAGATGTACTACTTACAAGTTTCCCTCATTTCTAAACTACATTGTTTAGAAAACAAACACCTACAATACCAAATACTGTACTGTGTTAAATAAGTTGTTTCGTTTTTAGGAATCAGATGCTTTCCTACGAAAAATGTTGAGTACAGCAAGTTCAAACTTTCCTTGTTAATATAATCTAAAAAAGAAGTACAACTTAGTAGATTGGCCTCATTTCTACAGTAGGTTTTTTGAAAAACAAACATTTTCATTCCCGACCACTGTAATGTGTGAAATAAGCTAGTTCCGTTCTTGGAATCAGTTGCTTTCCTACGAAGAAGGTTGAGTTCAGCAAGTTCAAACTTTCCTAGTTTGTGTAATCAAACAAGATGTACAAGTTAGTAGATTCGCCTCAGGTCTCAAGTATTTTCTTTAGAAAACAAACATCTTCAGTACCGAACACTGTCCTGTGTGAAAAAAGTTAATTCGGTTCTAGCAATCAGTTTCCTTTCTACGAAGGTGGTTGAGTTTAGCAAGTTCAAATTATCCATGGTAATGTAATCTAAAAAGATGTCCAAGTTAGTATATTCGCCTCATTTCTAAAGTAGTTTGTTGAGAAAACAAACATCTTCATTGCCGAACATTGTATTGTGTGAAATGAGCTCGTTCACTTCTAGGAATCAGTTGCTTTCCTACGAACATGGTCGAGTGCAGCAAGTTCAAACTTTCTTAGTTTGTGTAATCTAACAGGGTGGACAAGTTAGTAGATTCACCTCATTTCTAAAGGAGTTTGTTGAGAAAACAAACATCTTCATTGCCGAACATTGTACTGTGTGAAATGAGCAAGTTCGGTTCTAAGAAGCAGTTGCCTTTCTACGAAGAAGGTTGAATGCACCAAGTTCAAACATTCCATGTTTGTGTGATCTAAGAAGATGTACTAGTCAGTACATTCGCCTCATTTCTAAAGCAGTTTGCTTAGTAAACTAACATCTTCATTGCCGAACGATGTAATGTGTGAAATAAGCTAGTTCATTCTAGGAATCAGTTGCTTTCCTACAAAGAAGGTTGAGTGCAGCAAGTTCAATCTTTCCTAGTTTGTGTAATCTAACAAGATGTACAAGTTAGTAGATTCACCTCATGTCTAAAGTAGTTCCTTTGAGAACAAACATCTTCAGTACTGAACACTGTACTCTGTGAAATAAGCTGGTTCAGTTCTAGGAATCAGTGGCCTTTCTATGAAGGTTGAGTGCAGCAAGTTCAAACTTTCCTTGCTTGGGTGATCTAAAAAAGATGTCCAAGTCAGTAGATTCGCCTCATTTCTAAAGTAGTTTGTTTAGAAAAAAAACATCTTCATTGCCGAACACTGTACTGTGTGAAATAAGCTAGTGCGGTTCTAGGAATCAGTTGTTTTTTACGAAGAAGGTTGAGTGCAGCAAGTTCAAACTTTCCTTGTTTGTGTAATCTAACAAGTTGTAAAAGTTAGTATATTAACCTCATTTGTAAAGTAGTTTGTTGAGAAAACAAACATCTTTATTGCCCAATACTGTACTGTGTGAAGTAAACTATTTTGGGTCTAGGAATGAGTTTCTTTTCGACGAAGATGGTTGAGTTCAGCAAGTTTAAACTTTCCTTGTTAATGTAATCTAAAAAGATGTCCAAGTTAGTAGATTCGCCTCATTTGAAAAGTAGTTTGTTGAGAAAACAAACATCTTCATTGCCAAACATTGTACTGTGTGAAATGAGCTAGTTAGTTTCTAGGAATCAGTTGCTTTCCTACGAAGAAGGTTGAGTGCAGCAAGTTAAAACTTTCTTAGTTTGTGTAATCCAACAAGATGAACAAGTTAGTAGATTCACCTCATTTCTAAAGTTGTTTGTTGAGAAAACAAACATCTTCAATGCCGAACATTGTACTGTGTGAAATAAGCTAATTAGGTTCTAGGAATCAGTTGCTTTCCTACAAAGAAGGTTGAGTGCAGAAAGTTCAAACTTTCCTTGTTTGTGTAATGTAACAGGATATACAACTCCGTAGATTCGCTTCATTTTTAATGTAGATTGTTTAGAAAACAAGCAACTTCATTCCCGAACACTGTACTGTGAAATAAGTTAGTTCGGTTTAGGCATCAGTTGCTTTCCTACGAAGAAGGTTGAGTGCAGCAAGTTCAAACTTTCCTTGTTTGTGTCATCTAACAAGATGTACTACTTACAAGTTTCCCTCATTTCTAAACTACATTGTTTAGAAAACAAACACCTACAATACCAAATACTGTACTGTGTTAAATAAGTTGTTTTGGTTTTAGGAATCAGATGCTTTCCTACGAAAAAATGTTGAGTACAGCAAGTTCAAACTTTCCTTGTTAATGTAATCTAAAAAAGAAGTACAACTTAGTAGATTGGCCTCATTTCTACAGTAGGTTTTTTAGAAAACAAACATTTTCATTCCCGAACACTGTAATGTGTGAAATAAGCTAGTTCCGTTCTTGGAATCAGTTGCTTTCCTACGAATAAGGTTGAGTCCAACAAGTTCAAACTTTCCTAGTTTCTGTAATCAAACAAGATGTAAAAACTTAGTAGATTCACTTCAGGTCCAAAGTAGTTTTCTTTTGTAAACAAACATCTTCATTGCCGAACATTGATCTGTGTGAAAAAGCAAATTCGGTTCTAGGAATCAGTTGCTTTTCTACGAAGGTGGTTGAGTGCAGCAAGTTCAAACTATCTGGTAATGTAATCTAAAAGATGTACAAGTTAGTATATTCGCCTCATTTCTAAAGTAGTTTCTTGAGAAAAAACAAACATCTTCATTACCAAACACTGTACTGTGTGAAATGAGCCTGTTCACTTCAAGAATCAGTTGCTTTTCTACGAAGATGGTTGAGTGCAGAAAGTTCAAACTTTCCTTGTTTGTGTAATCTAAAAAGATGTCAAGTTAGTAGATTCACCTCATTTCTAAAGTAGTTTGTTGAGAAAAAAAACATCTTCATTGCCGAACATTGTACTGTGTGAAATGAGCAAGTTCGGTTCTAAGAAGCAGTTGCTTTCCTACAAAGAAGGTTGAGTGCAGGAAGTTCAAACATTCCATGTTAATGTAATCTAAGAAGATGCACAACTCAGTAGATTCGCCTCATTTCTAAAGTAGTTTGTTTGGAAAACAAACATCTTCATTACTGAGCACTGTACTGTGTGAAATAAGCTAGTTCCATTCTAGGAATCACTTGCTTTCCTACAAAGAAGGTTGAGTGCAGCAAGTTCAAAGTTTCCTAGTTTGTGTAATCTAACAAGATGTACAAGTTAGTAGATTCACCTGATTTCTAAAGGAGTTTCTTTAGAAAACAAACATCTTCAGTACTGAACACTGTACTGTGTGAAATAAGCTGGTTCAGTTCTAGGAATCATTTTCCTTTCTATGAAGGTTGAGTTTAGCAAGTTCAAACTTTCCTTGTTAATGCAATCTAAAAAGATGTCCAATTTAACAGATTCGCCTTATTTGTAAAGTAGTTTCTTAAGAAAACAAACATCTTCATTGCCAACATTGTACTGTGTGAAATAAGCTAATTGCGGTTCTAGGAATCAGTTTCCTTTCTTACGAAGATGGTTGAGTTTAGCAAGTTCAAACTTTCCTTGTTTGTGTAATCTAAAAAGATGTCCAGTTAGTAGATTAACCTCATTTGTAAAGTAGTTTGTTGAGAAAACAAACATCTTCATTGCCAAACATTGTACTGTGTGAAATAAGCTAATTGGGTTCTAGGAATCAGTTGCTTTCCTACAAAGAAGGTTGAGTGCAGCAAGTTTAAACTTTCCTTGTTAATGTAATCTAAAAAGATGTCAAAATAGTAGATTCACCTCATTTCTAAAGTAGTTTGTTGAGAAAACAAACATCTTCATTACCAAACATTGTACTGTGTGAAATAAGCTACTTTCCAGGAATCACTTGCTTTCCTACAAAGAAGGTTGAGTGCAGCAAGTTCAAACTTTCCTAGTTTGTGTAATCCAACAAGATGAACAAGTTAGTAGATTCACCTCATTTCTAAAGTAGTTTGTTGAGAAAAAACAAACATCTTCATTGCGAACATTGTACTGTGTGAAATAAGCTAATTCAGTTCTAGGAATCAGTTGCTTCCTACAAAGAAGGTTGAGTGCAGCAAGTTCAAACTTTCCTTGTTTGTGTAATCTAACAAGATGTACAACTTAGTAGATTCCCTCATTTCTAAAGTAGTTTGTTTAGAAAACAAACATCTTCATTGCCAAACACTGTACTGTGTGAAATAAGCTAATTTTTGGTTCTAGGAATCAGATGCTTTCCTACAAAGAAGGTTGAGTGCAGCAAGTTCAAACTTTCCTTGTTTGTGTAATCTAACAAGATGTACAACTTAGTAGATTCGCCTCATTTCTAAAGTAGTTTCTTGAGAAAACAAACATCTTCATTGCCAAACACTGTACTGTGTGAAATAAGCTAATTTGGTTCTAGGAATCAGATTGCTTTCCTACAAAAAGAAGGTTGAGTGCAGCAAGTTCAAACTTTCCTAGTTTGTGTAATCTAACAAGATGTACAAGTTAGTAGATTCGCCTCATTTCTAAAGTAGTTTCTTGAAAAACAAACATCTTCATTGCCGAAACATTGTACTGTGTGAAATAAGCTAATTCGGTTCTAGGAATCACTTGCTTTCCTACAAAGAAGGTTGAGTGCAGCAAGTTCAAACTTTCCTAGTTTGTGTAATCTAACAAGATGTACAAGTTAGTAGATTCGCCTCATTTCTAAAGTAGTTTCTTGAGAAAACAAACATCTTCATTGCCAAACATTGTACTGTGTGAAATAAGCTTAGTCGGTTCTAGGAATCACTTGCTTTCCTACAAAGAAGGTTGAGTGCAGCAAGTTCAAACTTTCCTAGTTTGTGTAATCTAACAAGATGTACAAGTTAGTAGATTCACTCATTTCTAAAGTAGTTTCTTGAGAAAACAAACATCTTCATTGCCAACATTGTACTGTGTGAAATAAGCTAATTCGGTTCTAGGAATCAGTTGCTTTCCTACAATGAAGGTTGAGTGCAGCAAGTTCAAACTTTCCTAGTTAATGTAATCTAAAAGATGTACAAGTTAGTAGATTCGCCTGATTTCTAAAGTAGTTTGTTGAGAAAAACAAACATCTTCATTGCCTGACACTGTACTGTGTGAAATAAGCTAGTTCCATTTAGGAATCACTTGCTTTCCTACAAAGAAGGTTGAGTGCAGCAAGTTCAAACTTTCCTAGTTTGTGTAATCTAACAAGATGTACAAGTTAGTAGATTCGCCTCATTTCTAAAGTAGTTTCTTTAGAAAACAAACATCTTCATTAGGGAACACTGTACTGTGTGAAATAAGCTAATTCGGTTCTAGGAATCACTTGCTTTCCTACAAAAGATGGTTGAGTGCAGCAAGTTCAAACTTTCCTTGTTGTGTAATCTAACAAGATGTACAAGTTAGTAGATTCGCCTCATTTCTAAAGTAGTTTCTTGAGAAAACAAACATCTTCATTGCCGAACATTGTACTCTGTGTAATAAGCTAATTCAGTTCTAGGAATCAGTTTCTTTTCTACAAAGATGATTGAGTGCAGCAAGTTCAAACTTTCCTTGTTAATGTAATCTAAAAAGATGTACAAGTTAGTAGATTCGCCTCATTTCTAAAGTAGTTTCTTGAGAAAACAAACATCTTCATTGCCTAACGTTGTACTGTGTGAAATAAGCTAATTCGGTTCTAGGAATCACTTGCTTTCCTACAAAGAAGGTTGAGTGCAGCAAGTTCAAACTTTCCTAGTTAATGTAATCTAAAAAGATGCACAAAATAGTAGATTCGCCTCATTTCTAAAGTAGTTTCTTTAGAAAACAAACATCTTCATTACTGAACAGTGTACTGTGTGAAATAAGCTACTTCCAGGAATCACTTGCTTTCCTACAAAGAAGGTTTAGTGCAGCAAGTTGAAACTTTCCTAGTTTGTGTAATGTAACAAGATGTCCAAGTTAGTAGATTCGCCTCATTTTTAAAGTAGTTTGTTGAGAAAACAAACATCTTCATTGCCGAACATTGTAATGTGTGAAATAAGCTAATTCGGTTCTAGGAATCAGTTGCTTTCCTACAAAGAAGGTTGAGTGCAGAAAGTTCAAACTTTCCCCTGTTAATATAATCTAAAAGATGTACAACTTAGTAGATTCCCTCATTTCTAAAGTAGTTTGTTTAGAAAAACAAACATCTTCATTGCCGAACGTTGTACTGTGTGAAATGAGCTAATTCGTTTCTAGGAATCAGTTGCTTTCCTAGGAAGAAGGTTGAGTTCAGCAAATTCAAACTTTCCTTGTTTGTGTAATCTAACAAGATGTACTACTTACAAGTTTCCCTCATTTCTAAACTAGATTTATTAGAAAAGAAACACCTTCAATGCCAAATACCGTACTGTGTGAAATAAGTAGTTTCGGTTTTAGGATTTAGATTTTTACCTACGAAAAAGGTTGAGTACAGCAAGTTCAAACTTTCCTACTTAATGTAATCTAAAAAGATGTCCAAGTTAGTAGATTCGCCTCATTTCTAAAGGAGTTTGTTGAGAAAACAAATATCTTCATTGCCGAACACTGTACAATGTGAAATAAGCTAGTTTGGTTCTAGGAATCACTTGCTTTCCTACGAAGAAGGTTGAGTGCAGCAAGTTCAAACTTTCCTAGTTTTTGTAATCTAACAAGATGTACAAGTTAGTAGATTCGCCTCATTTCTAAAGTAGTTTCTTTAGAAAACAAACATCTTCAGTACCGAACACTGTACTGTGTGAAATAAGATAATTCAGTTCTAGGACTCAGTTTCTTTTCTACGAAGATGGTGAGTTTAGGAAGTTCAAACTTTCCTTGTTAATGTAATCTAAAAAGTTGTCCAAGTTAGTAGGTTCCACTCATTTGTAAAGTAGTTTCTTGAGAAAACAAACATCTTCATTGCCAAACATTGTACTGTGTTAAATAAGCTAATTCGGTTCTAGGAGTCAGTTGCTTTCCCACAAAGAAGGTTGAGTGCAGCAAGTTCAAACTTTCCTTGTTAATGTAATCTAAAAAGATGCACAACTCAGTAGATTCGCCTCATTTCTAAAGTCGTTTGTTTAGAAAACAAACATCTTCATTACCGAACACTGTACTATGGGAAATAAGCTAATTCGTTCTAGGAATCAGTTGCTTTCCTATGAAGAAGGTTGAGGGGGCAAGTTGAAACTTTCGTAGTTTGTGTAATCTAACAAGATGTCCAAGTTAGTAGATTGGCCTCATTTCTAAAGTAGTTTCTTTAGAAAAGAAGCATCTTCAGTACCGAAAACTGTACTGTGTGAAATAAGTTAATTCAATTTTAGGAATCAGTTTCTTTTCTACGAAGATAGTTGAGTGCGGCAATTTCAAACTTTCCTTCTTAATGTAATCTAAAAAGATGTCCAAGTTAGTAGATTCGCCTCATTTCTAAAAAGTAGTTTGTTGAGAAAACAAACATCTTCAGTGCCTAACACTGTACTGTGTGAAATAAGTTAATTCGGTTCTAGGAATAGGTTTCCTTTCTACGAAGAAGGTTGAGTGCAGCAAGTTCAAACTTTCCCTGTTAATGTAATCTGAAAAGATGCACAACTTAGTAGATTCGCCTCATTTATAAAGTAGTTTGTTTAGAAAACAAACAACTTCATTTCCGAACATTGTACTATGTGAAATAAGCTAGTTCGATTCTAGGAATCACTTGCTTTCCTACGAAGAAGGTTGAGTGTAGAAACTTCAAACTTTCCTAGTTCTTGTAATCTCTCAAGATGTACAAGTTAGTAGATTCGCCTCATTTCTAAAGTAGTTTCTTTAGAAAACAAACATCTTCATTACCGAACACTGTACTATGTGAAATAAGCTAGTTCTGTTCTAGGAATCACTTGCTTTCCTACGATGAAGGTTGAGTGCAGCAAGTTCAAACTTTCCTAGTTTGTGTAATGTAACAAGATGTCCAAGTTAGTAGATTCGCCTCCTTTCTAAAGTAGTTTCTTTAGAAAAGAAACATCTTCAGTACCGAACACTGTACTGTGTGAAATAAGTTAATTCGGTTCTAGGAATCAGTTTCCTTTCTACGAAGATTGTTGAGTTACCAAGTTCAAACGTTCCATGTTAATGTAATCTAAAAAGATGTCCAAGTTAGTAGATTCACCTCATTTGTAAAGTAGTTGGTTGAGAAAACAAACAGCGTCATTGCCGAGCATTGTACTGTGTGAAATAAGCTTATTCAGTTCTAGGAATCTGTTGCTTTGCAACAAAGAAGGACGAGTGCAGCAAGTTCAAAATTTCCTAGTTTGTGTAAACTAAAAAGATGCACAACTTAGTAGAGATTCGAGTCATTACTAAAGTAGTTTGTTTAGAAAACAAACATCTTCAGTACCGAACAGTGTACTGTGTGAAATAAGTTAATTCAGTTCTAGGAATCAGTTTCCTTTCTACGAAGATGGTTGAGTGCAGCAAGTTAAAACTTTCCTTGTTAATGTAATCAAAAAGATGTCCAAGTTAGTAGATTCGCCTCAAATGTAAAGTAGTTTCTTTAGAAAACAAACATCTTCAGTACTGAACACTGTACTGTGTGAAATAAGTCAATTCGGTTCTAGGAATCAGTTTGCTTCCCTACAAAGAAGGTTAGTGCAGCAAGTTCAAACTTTACTAGTTTGTGTAATCTAAAAAGATGTACAAGTTAGTAGGTTCGCCTCATTTCTAAATTAGTTTCTTGAGAAAACAAACATCTTCATTGCCGAACATTGTACTCCGTGAAAATAAGCTAATTTCGTTCTTGTAATCAGTTTCATTTCTACGAAGGTTGTTGAGTTTTGCAAGATCAAAATTTTCTTGTTAATGCAATCTAAAAACATGTCAGAAGTTAGTAGATTCGCCTCATTTGTAAAGTAGTTTGTTGAGAAAACAAACATCTTCATTGCCGAACATTGTACTGTGTGAAATAAGCTAATTCGGTTCTAGGAATCAGTTTCCTTTCTACGAAAATGGTTGAGTTTAAAGTTCAAACTTTCCCTGTTAATGTAATCTAAAAGATGTACAAGTTAGCAGATTCGCCTCATTTCTAAAGTAGTTTCTTGAGAAAACAAACATCTTCATTGCCAACATTGTACTGTGAAATAAGCTAATTAATGTGATTCTAGGAATCTGTTGCTTTCATACAAAGAAGGTTGAGTGCAGCAAGTTCAAACTTTCCTTGTTAATGTATTCTAAAAAGATGCACAACTTAGTAGATTCTGCTCATTTCTAAAGCAGTTTGGTTAGAAAACAAACATCTTCATTACCGAACACTGTACTATGTGAAATAAGCTAGTTCAGTTCTAGGAATCACTTGCTTTCCTACGAAGAAGGTTGAGTGCAGCAAGTTCAAACTTTCCTAGTTTGTGTAATCTAACAAGATGTACAAGTTAGTAGATTCGCCTCATTTCTAAAGTAGTTTCTTCAGAAAACAAACATCATCAGCACAAAACACTGTACTGTGTGAAATTCGTTAATTCGGTTCTAGGAATCAGTTTCCTTCCTACAAAGAAGGTTGAGTGAAAGTTCAAACTTTCCTAGTTTGTGTAATCTAACAAGATGCACAAATTAGTAGATTAGCCTCATTTCTAAAGTAGTTTCTTTAGAAAACAAACATCTTCAGTGCCAAACACTGTACTGTGTGAAATAAGTTAATGCGATTCTAGGAATCAGTTTCTTTCCTACGAAGAAGGTTGAGTGCAGCAATTACAAACTTTCCTAGTTTGTGTAATCTAACAATAGGTACAAGTTAGTAGATTTGCCTCATTTCTAAAGTAGTTTTTAGAAAACAAACATCTTCAGTACTGAACACTGTCCTGTGTGAAATAAGTTAACTTTGTTCTAGTAATCAGTTGCTTTCCTACAAAGAAGGTTGAGTGCAGCAAGTTCAAACTTTCCCTGTTAATGTATTCTAAAAAGATGCACAACTAAGTAGATTCGCCTCATTTCTAAAGTAGTTTGTTTAGAAAACAAACATCTTCATTACCGAACACTATACTATTTGAAATAAACTAATTCGGTTCTAGGAATCACTTCCTCTCCTACGAAGAAGTTTGAGTGCAGAAAGTTGAAACTTTTCTAGTTTGTGTAATCTAACAAGATGTCCAATTTAGTAGATTCGCCTCATTTGTAAAGTAGTTTGTTAAAAAAAGAAACATTTTCAGTACCAAACACTGTACTGTGTGAAATAAGCTAATTCAGTTCTAGGAATCAGTTTCGTTTCTACGAAAATGGTTGAGTTTAGCAAGGTCAAACTTTCCCTGTTAATGTAATCTAAAAAGATGTAAAAGTTAGTAGATTCGCCTCATTTCTAAAGTAGTTTCTTTAGAAAACAAACATCTTCAGTACCGAACACTGTGCTGTGTGAAATAAGTTAATTCTGTTCTAGGAATCATTTCCTTTCTACAAAGATGGTTGAGTTTAGCAAGGTCAAACTGTCCTTGTTAATGTAATCTAAGACATCCAAGTTAGTAGGTTCTCCTCATTTGTAAATTAGTTTCTTGAGAAAACAAACATTTTCATTGCCGAACATTGTTCTGTGTGAAATAAGCTAATTCTGTTCTAGGAATCAGTTTCCTTTCTGCAAAAATGGTTGAGTTTAGCAAGTTCAAACTTTCCTTGTTAATGTAATCTAACAAGATGTCGAAGTTAATAGATTTGCCTCAATTGTAAAGTAGTTTGTTGAAGAAACAAACATCTTCATTGCCAAAATTGTACTGTGTGAAATAAGCTAATTAGGTTCTAGGAATCAGTTGATTTCCCTCAAAGAAGGTTGAGTGCAAGAAGTTCAAACTTTCCTAGTTTGTGTAATATAACAAGATGTACAAGTTAGTAGATTCACCTCGTTTCTAAAGGTGTTTCTTTAGAAAACAAACCTCTTTAGTACTGAACACTGTACTGTGTGCAATATGTTAATTCGGTTCTAGGAATAAATTTCCAACCCACGAAGAAGGTTGAGTACAGTAAGTTCAAACTTTACGAGTTTGTGTAATCTAACAAGATGTACAAGTTAGTAGATTCGCCTCATTTCTAGTTTCTTTAGAAAAGAAACATCATCAGTACCGAACCCTGTACTGTGTGAAATAAGTTAATTCGTGTCTAGGAATCAGTTTCATTTCTACGAAGATGGTTCAGTTTAGCAAGGTCAAACTTTCCTTGTTAATGTAATCTAAAAAGATGTCCAAGTTAGTAGATTCACCTCATTTGTAAAGTAGTTTGTTGTGAAAACAAACATCTTCATTGCCCAACATTGTACTCTGTCAAATAAGCTAATTCAGTTCGACTAATCAGTTGCATTGATACAAAGAAGGTTGAGTGCAGCAAGTTCAAACTTTCCTTGCTAATGTATTCTAAAAAGATGCACAACTTAGTAGATTCGCCTCATTTCTAAAGTAGTTTGGTTAGAAAACAAACATCTTCATTACCGAACCCTGTACTATATGAAATAAGCTAGTTCGGTTCTAGGAATCACTTGCTTTCCTCTGAAGAAGGTTGAGTGCAGCAAGTTCAAACTTTTCTAATTTGTCTAATCTAACAGGATGTACAAGTTAGTAGATTCGCCTCATTTCTAGTTTCTTTAGAAAACAAACATCTTCAGTACCGAACACTGTACTGTGTGAAATAAGTTAATTCAGTTCTAGGAATCAGTTTCCTTTCTTCGAAGATGGTTGAGTTTAGCAAGGTCAAACTTTGCATGTTAATGTAATCTAAAAAGATGTCCAAGTTAGTAGGTTCACCTCATTTGTAAAGTAGTTTCTTGAGAAAACAAACATCTTCATTGCCGAACATTGTACTGTGTGAAATAACCTAATTCGGTTCTAGGAATCAGTTTCCTTTCTACGAAAATGGTTGAGTTCACCAAGTTTAAACTTTCCTTTCTGATGTGATCTAAAAAGACGTCCAAGGTAGTAGATTCGCCTCATTTGTAAAGTAGTTTGTTGAGAAAACAAACATCTTCATTGCTGAACGTTGTTCTGTGTGAAATAAGGTAATTCGGTTCTAGGAATCAGTTGCTTTCCTACAAAGAAGTTTGAGTACAGCAAGTTCAAACTTTCCTTCTTAATGTATTCTAAAAAGATGCACAACAAAGTAGATTTGCCTCATTTCTAAAGGAGTTTTGTTAGAAAACAAACATCGTCATTATCGAACATTGTACTATGTGAAATAAGCTAGTTCGGTTCTAGGAATCACTTGCTTTCCTACGAAGAAGGTTGAGTGCAGCAAGTTCAAACTTTCCTATTTTGTGTAATGGAACAAGATGTACAAATTAGTAGACTCGCCTCATTTCTAATTTAGTTTCTTTAGAAAACAAACATATTCAGTACAGAACACTGTACTGTGTGAAATAAGTCAATTCAGTTCTAGGAATCAGTTTCCTTCCTACGAAGAAGGGTGAGTGCAGGAAGTTCAAACGTTCCTTGTTTGTGTAATCTAACAAGATGAATAAGTTAGTAGATTCGCGTCATTTCTAAAGTAGTTTCTTTAGAAAACAAACATCTTCAGTACTGAACACTGTGCTGTGTGAAATAAGTTAATTCGGTTCTAGGAATCAGTTGCTTTCCTACAAAGAAGGTTGAATGTAGCAAGTTCAAACTATCCCTGTTAATGTAATCTAAAAAGACACACAACTTAGTAGATTTGCCTCATTTCAAAAGTAGTTTGTTTAGGAAACAAACATCTTCATTATCAAACACTATACCATGTGAAATAAACAAGTTCGGTTCTAGGAATCACTTCCTTTCCTACGAAGAAGGTTGAGTGCAGCAAGTTGAAACTTTCCTAGTTTGTGTAATCTAACAAGATGTCCAAGTTAGTAGATTCGACTCATTTGTAAAGTAGTTTGTTGAGAAAAAAAAACATCTTCAGTACCGAACACTGTACTGTGTGAAATAAGCTAATTCGCATCTAGGAATCAGTTTCCTTTCTACAAAGGTGGTTGAGTTTAGCAAGGTCAAACTTTCCTTGTTAATGCAATCTAAAAAGATGTCCAAGTTAGTAGATTTGCCTCATTTGTAAAGTAGTTTCTTGAGAAAACAAACATCTTCATTGCCGAACATTGTCCTGGGTGAAATAAGCTAGTTCGGTTCTAAGAATCAGTTTCCTTCTTACGAAGATGGTTGAGTTTAGGAAGTTCTAACTTTCCTTGTTAATGTAATCTAAAAACATGTCCAAGTTAGTAGATTCGCCTCATTTGTAAAGTAGTTTTTGAGAAAACAAACATCTTCATTGCCGAACATTGTACTGTGTGAAATAAGCTAATTCGGTTCTAGCAATCAGTAGCTTTCCTACAGAGAAGGTTGAGTGCAGCAAGTTCAAATGTTCCTTGTTAATGTAATCCAAAAAGATGGACAACGTAGTAGATTCGCCTGATTTCTAAAGTAGTTTGTTTAGAAAACAAACATCTTCATTACCGAACACTGTACTATGCGAAATAAGCTAGTACGGTTCTAGGAATCACTTGCCTTCCTACGAAGAAGGTTGAGTGCAGCAAGTTCAAAGTTTCCTAGTTTGTGTAATCTAACAAGACGTACAAGTTAGTAGATTCGCCTCATGTCTAAAGTAGTTTCTTTAGAAAACAATCATCTTCAGTACTGATGTATGTCCTGTGTGAAATAAGTTAATTCGTATCTAGGAATCAGTTTCATTTCTACGAAGATAATTAAGTGCAGCAAGTTCAAACTTTCCTTGTTATCCTAATCAAAAAGATGTCCAAGTTAGTAGATTAGCCTCATTTGTAAAGTAGTTTGTTGAGAAAACAAACATCTTCATTGCCGAACATTGTACTATGTGAAATAAGCTAATTCGGTTCTAGGAATCGCTTGCCTTCCTACGAAGAAGGTGGAGTGCAGCAAGTTCAAACTTTCCTAGTTTGTGTAATCTAACAAGATGTACAAGTTAGTAGATTCACCTCATTTGTAAAGTAGTTTGTTGAAAAAACATACATCTTCATTTCCGAACATTGTACTGTGTGAATTAATCTAATTCGGTTCTAGGAATCAGTTTCCTTTCTCTGAAAATGGTTGAGTTTAGCAAGTTCAAACTTTCCTTGTTAATGTAATCTAACAAGATGTCCAAGTTAGTAGATTCGCCTCATTTGTAAAGTAGTTTGTTGAGAAAACAAACATCTACATTGCCGAATATTGTACTGTGTGAAATAAGCTAATTCGGTTCTAGGAATCAGTTGCTTTCCTACAAAGAAGGTTGAGTGCAGCAAGTTCAAACTTTCCTAGTTTGTGTAATCTAACCAGATGTTCAAGTTATTAGATTAGCGTCATTTGTAAAGTAGTTTGTTGAGAAAAGAAATATCTTCATTGCCGAACATTGTACTGTGAGAAATAAGCTAATCGGTTGTAGGAATCACAGTTGCTTTCCTACAAAGAAGGTTGAGTGCAGCAAGTTCAAACTTTCCTTGTTAATGTAATCTAAAAAGATGCACAACATTAGTAGATTCGCCTCATTTCTAAAGTAGTTTGGAGAAAACAAACGTCTTCATTACCGAACCCTGTACTATGTGAAATAAGCTAGTTCGGTTCTAGGAATCACTTGCTTTCCTACGAAGAAGGTTGAGTGCAGCAAGTTCAAACTTTCCCAGTTTGTGTAATCTAACAAGAGGTACAAGTTAGTAGATTCGCCTCATTTCTAAAGTAGTTTCTTTAGAAAACAAAAGTCTTCAGTACTGAACACTGTCCTGTGTGAAATAAGTTAATTCGGTTCTAGTAATCAATTGCTTTCCTACAAAGAAGGTTGAGTGCAGCAAGTTCAAACTTTCCCTGTTAGTGTAATCTAAAAAGATGCACAACGTAGTAGATTCGCCTCATTTCTGAAATAGTTTGTTTAGAAAACAAACATCTTCATTAGCGAACACTATACTATGTGAAATAAACCAGTTCAGTTCTAGCATTCACTTCCTTTCCTACGAAGAAAGTTCAGTGCAGCAAGTTGAAACTTTCCTTGTTAATGTAATCTAAAAAGATGCACAACTTAGTAGATTCACCTCATTTCTAAAGTAGTTTCTTTAGAAAACAAACATCTTCATTACTGAACACTGTACTATGTGAAATAAGCTAGTTCGGTTCTAGGAATCACTTGCCTTCCTATGAAGAAGGTTGAGTGCAGCAAGTTGAAACTTTCCTAGTTGTGTAATCTAACAAGATGTACAAGTTAGTAGATTCCCTTCATTTCTAAGGTAGTTTCTTTAGAAAACAAACATCTTCAGTACTGAACACTGTCCTCTGTGAAATAAGTTAATTCGTTTCTAGAAATCAGTTTCCTTCCTACGAAGATGGTTGAGTGCGGTAAGTTCAAACTTTCCTTTGTGTAATCTAATCAAAAGATGTCCAAGTTAGTAGATTCACGTCATTTCTAAAGTAGTTTGTTTAAAAACAAACATCTTCATTGCCGACACTTGTACTGTGTGAAATAAGCTAATTCAGTTCTAGGAATCAGTTGCTTTCCTACAAAGAAGGTTGAGTACAGCAAGTTCAAACTTTCCTAGGTTGTGTAATCTAACAAGATGTACAAGTTAGTAGATTCGCCTCATTTCTAAAGTAGTTTCTTGAAAACAAACATCTTCATTGCGAACATTGAAATGTGTGAAATAAGCTAATTCAGTTCTAGGAATCACTTGCTTTCCTACAAAGAAGGTTGAGTGCAGCAAGTTGAAACTTTCCTAGTTTGTGTAATCTAACAAGATGTACAAGTTAGTAGATTCGCCTCATTTCTAAAGTAGTTTCTTGAGAAAACAAACATCTTCATTGCCGAACATTGTACTGTGTGAAATAAGCTAATTCGGTTCTAGGAATCACTTGCTTTCCTACAAAGAAGGTTGAGTGCAGCAAGTTCAAACTTTCCTAGTTTGTGTAATCTAACAAGATGTACAAGTTAGTAGATTTGCATCATTTCTAAAATACATTTCTTGAGAAAACAAACATCTTCATTGCGAACACTGTACTGTGTGAAATAAGCTAATTCGGTTCTAGAAATCACTTGCTTTCTACAAGAAAGGTTGAGTGCAGCAATTTCAAACTTTCCTAGTTTGTGTAATCTAACAAGATGTACAAGTTAGTAGATTCGCCTCATTTCTAAAGTAGTTTCTTGAGAAAACAAACATCTTCATTGCGAACACTGTACTGTGTGAAATAAGCTAATTCGGTTCTAGGAATCAGTTTCTTTCCTACAAAGATGGTTGAGTGCAGCAAGTTCAAACTTTCCTAGTTTGTGTAATCTAACAAGATGTACAAGTTAGTAGATTCAGCCTCATTACTAAAGTAGTTTCTTGAGAAAACAAACATCTTCATTGCCGAACATTGTACTGTGTGAAATAAGCTAATTAGGTTCTAGGAATCACTTGCTTTCCTACAAAGAAGGTTGAGTGCAGCAAGTTCAAACTTTCATAGTTTGTGTAATCTAACAAGATGTACAAGTTAGTAGATTCGCCTCATTTCTAAAGTAGTTTCTTGAAAACAAACATCTTCATTGCGAACATTGTACTGTGTGAAATAAGCTAATTCGGTTCTAGGAATCACTTGCTTTCCTACAAAGAAGGTTGAGTGCAGCAAGTTCAAACTTTCCTAGTTTGTGTAATCTAACAAGATGTACAAGTTAGTAGATTCGCCTCATTTCTAAAGTAGTTTCTTGAGAAAACAAACATCTTCATTGCCGAACATTGTACTGTGTGAAATAAGCTAATTCGGTTCTAGGAATCACTTGCTTTCCTACAAAGAAGGTTGAGTGCAGCAAGTTCAAACTTTCCTGGTTTGTGTAATCTAACAAGATGTACAAGTTAGTAGATTCGCCTCATTTCTAAAGTAGTTTCTTGAGAAAACAAACATCTTCATTGCTGAACATTGTACTGTGTGAAATAAGCTAATTCGGTTCTAGGAATCAGCTGCTTTCCTACAAAGAAGGTTGAGTGCAGCAAGTTCAACTTTCCTTGTTTGTGTAATCTAACAAGATGTACAAGTTAGTAGATTCGCCTCATTTCTAAAGTAGTTTCTTGAGAAAACAAACATCTTCATTGCCGAACGTTGTACTGTGTGAAATAAGCTAATTCGGTTCTAGGAATCACTTGCTTTCCTACAAAGAAGGTTGAGTGCAGCAAGTTCAAACTTTCCTAGTTTGTGTAATCTAACAAGATGTACAAGTTAGTAGATTCGCCTCATTTCTAAAGTAGTTTCTTGAGAAAACAAACATCTTCATTGCCGAACATTGTACTGTGTGAAATAAGCTAGTCGGTTCTAGGAATCACTTGCTTTCCTACAAAGAAGGTTGAGTGCAGCAAGTTCAAACTTTCTAGTTTGTGTAATCTAACAAGATGTACAAGTTAGTAGATTCGCCTCATTTCTAAAGTAGTTTCTTGAGAAAACAAACATCTTCATTGCCGAACATTGTACTGTGTGAAATAAGCTAATTCAATTCTAGGAATCACTTGCTTTCCTACAAAAGAAGGTTGAGTGCAGCAAGTTCAAACTTTCCTAGTTTGTGTAATCTAACAAGATGTACAAGTTAGTAGATTCGCCTCATTTCTAAAGTAGTTTCTTGAGAAAACAAACATCTTCATTGCCGAACATTGTACTGTGTGAAATAAGCTAATTCGGTTCTAGGAATCACTTGCTTTCCTACAAAGAAGGTTGAGTGCAGCAAGTTCAAACTTTCCTAGTTTGTGTAATCTAACAAGATGTACAAGTTAGTAGATTCTCCTCATTTCTAAAGTAGTTTCTTGAGAAAACAAACATCTTCATTGCCGAACATTGTACTGTGTGAAATAAACTAATTCAGTTCTAGGAATCACTTGATTTCCTACAAAGAAGGTTGAGTGCAGCAAGTTCAAACTTTCCTAGTTTAATGTAATCTAAAAAGATGTACAAGTTAGTAAATTCGCCTCATTTCTAAAATAGTTTCTTTAGAAAACAAACATCTTCATTACTGAACATTGTACTGTGTAAAAATAAGCTAATTCGGTTCTTGAAATCACTTGCTTTTCTACAAAAGAATGTTGAGTGCAGCAATTTCATACTTTCCTAATTTGTGTAATCTAACAAGATATACACTTTAGTAGATTCTTCTCATTTCTAAAGTAGTTTCTTTAGGAAACAAACATCTTCAGTACTGAACATTGTACTCTGTGAAATAAGTTAATTCGGTTCTAGGAATCAGTTTCTTTCTACAAGGATGGTTGTGTGCAGCAAGTTCAAACTTTCTAGCTTGTCAATGTAATCTAAAAAGACGTCAAGTTAGTAGATTCAGCTCATTTGTAAAGCAGTTTCTTGAGAAAACAAACATCTTCATTGCCGAACATTGTACTGTGTGAAATAAGCTAATTTGGTTCTAGGAATCAGTTGCTTTCCTACAAAGAAGGTTGAGTGCAGCAAGTTCAAACTTTCCTTCTTAATGTAATCTAAAAAGATGCACGACTTAGTAGATTCGCCTCATTTCTAAAGTAGTTTGTTTAGAAAACAAACATCTTCATTACTGAACACTGTACTATGTGAAATAAGCTAGATCGGGTCTGGGAATAAATTGCTTTCCTACGAAGAAGGTTGAGTGCAGCAAGTTCAAACTTTCCTAGTTTGTGTAATCTAACAAGAGGTACAAATATGTAGATTCACCTCATTCCTAATGTAGTTTCTTTAGAAAACAAACATCTTCAGTACCGAACACTGTACTGTGTGAAATAAGTTAATACGGTTCTAGGACTCAGTTTCCTTCTTACGAAGAAGGTTGAGGGCAGCAAGTTCAAACTTTCCTACTTTGTGTAATCTAACAAGAGGTACAAATAAGTAGATTCACCTCATTTCTAATGTAGTTTTTTTTGAAAACAAACATCTTCAGTAACGAACATGTACTGTGTGAAATAAGTTAATTCGGTTTTAGGACTCAGTTTCCTTCTTACAAAGAAGGTTGAGGGCATCAAGTTCAAACTTTCCTAGTTTGTGTAATCTAATAAGATGTACAAGTTAGTAGATTTGCCTCATGTGTAAAGTAGTTTGTTGAGAAAACAAACATCTTCATTGCCAAACATTGTACTGTGTGAAATAAGCTAATTCTGTTCTTGGAATGAGTTGCTTTCCTACAAAGAAGGTTGAGTGCAGCAAGTTCAAACTTTCCTTGTTAATGTAATCTAAAAAGGTGTCCAAGTCAGTAGATTCGCCTCATTTCTAAAGTAGTTTGTTTAGAAAACAAACATCTTCATTACCGAACACTGCACTATGTGAAATAAGCTAGATCGGTTCTAGGAATCACTTTTCTTCCTATGAAGAAGGTTCAATGCAGCAAGTTCAAACTTTCCTAGTTTGTGTAATCTAACAAGATGTACAAGTTAGTAGATTCGCTTCACTTCCAAAGTAGTTTACTTAGTAAACGAACATCTTCATTGCCAAACATTGAAATGTGTGAAATAAGCTGGTTCAGTTCTCGGAATGAGTTGCTTTCCTACGAAGAAGGTTCAGTGCAGCAAGTTGAAAATTTCCTAGTATGTGAAATCTAACAAGATTTCCAAGTTAGTAGATTCGCCTCATTTGTAAAGTAGTTTGTTGAGAAAACAAATATCTACATTTCTGAACATTGTAATGTGTGACATAAGCTACATGAGTTCTAGGAATCAGTTGCTTTCCTACAAAGAAGATTGAGTGCACCAAGTTCAACCTTTCCTTGTTACTGTATTCTAAAAAGATGCACAACTTAGTAGATTCGCCTCATTCTAAAGTAGTTTGTTTAGAAAACAAACATCTTCATTATCAAACACTGTACTACGTGAAATAAGGTAGTTCGGTTGTAGGAATCACTTGCTTTCCTACGAAGAAGGTTGAGTGCAGCAAGTTCAAACTTTCCTAGTTTGTGTAATCTAACAAGAGGTACAAATTAGTAGATTCACCTCATTTCTAAGGTAGTTTCTTTAGAAAACAAACATCTTCAGTACCGAACACTGTACTATGTGAAATAAGCTGCTTGGGTTCTAGGCATCACATTGTACTGTGTGAAATAAGTTAATTCGTTTCTGGGAATCAGTTTCCTTTGTACGAAGAAGGTTGAGTTTACCAAGTGCAAACTTTCCTTGTCAATGTAATCTAAAAAGATGTCCAAGTTAGTAGATTCGCCTCATTTGTAAAGTAGTATGTTGAGAAAACAAACACCTTCATTGCCGAACATTGTACCGTGTGAAATAAGCTAATTTGCTTCTAGGAATCAGTTGCTTTCCTACAAAGAAGGATGAGTGCAGCAAGTTCAAACTTTCCTTGTTAATGTAATCTAAAAAGATGCACAAGTTAGGAGATTCGCCTCATTTCTAAAGTAGTTTGTTTAGACAACAAACATCTTCATTAACGAACACTGTACTATGTGAAATAAGCTGCTTGGGTTCTAGGCATCACATCTTTTCCTACGAAGAAGGTTGAGTGCAGCAAGTTCAAACTTTCCTACTTTGTGTAATCTAACAACATGTACAAGTTAGTAGATTAGCCTCATTTCTAAAGGAGTTTCTTTACAAAAGAAACATCTTCATTACCGAACACTGTACTGTGTGAAACAAGTTAATTCGGTTCTAGGAATCAGCTTCTTTCCTACGAAGAAGTTTGAGTGCAGCAAGTTCAAACTTTCCTAGTTTGTGTAATCTAACAATATGTACAAGTTAGTAGATAAGCCTCATTTCAAAAGTATTTTCTTTAGAAAACAAACATCTTCAGTACTGAACACTGGACTGGGTGTTAACGTAATCTAAAAGGATGTCCAAGTTAGTAGATTCGCCTCATTTGTAAAGTAGTTTGTTGAGAAAAGAAACATCTCCATCGCCGAACATTGTACTATGTGAAATAAGCTAATTCGGTTCTAGGAATGAGTTGCTTTCGTACAAAGAAGGTTGAGTGTAGCAAGTTCAAACTTTCCTTCTTAATGTATTCTAAAAAGAAGCACAACGTAGTAGATTCGCCTCATTTCTAAAGTAGTTTCTTGAGAAAACAAACATCTTCATTGCCAAACACTGTACTATGTGAAATAAGCTAATTCGGTTCTAGGAATCACTTGCTTTCCTACAAAGAAGGTTGAGTGCAGCAAGTTCAAACTTTCCTAGTTTGTGTAATCTAACAAGATGTACAAGTTAGTAGATTCGCCTCATTTGTAAAGTAGTTTCTTGAGAAAACAAACATCTTCATTGCCGAACATTGTACTGTGTGAAATAAGCTAATTCGGTTCTAGGAATCAGTTGCTTTCCTACAAAGAAGGTTGAGTGCAGCAAGTTCAAACTTTCCTTGTTTGTGTAATCTAACAAGATGTCCAAGTTAGTAGATTCACCTCATTTGTAAAGTAGTTTCTTGAGAAAACAAACATCTTCATTGCCGAACATTGTACTGTGAAATAAGCTAATTCGGTTCTAGGAATGAGTTGCTTTCCCTACAAAAGAAGGTTGAGTGCAGCAAGTTCAAACTTTCCTTCTTTGTGTAATCTAAAAAGATGTACAAGTTAGTAGATTCGCCTCATTTCTAAAGTAGTTTCTTGAAAACAAACATCTTCATTGCCAAACATTGTACTGTGTGAAATAAGCTAATTTGGTTCTAGGAATCACTTGCTTTCCTACAAAGAAAGTTGAGTGCAGCAAGTTCAAACTTTCCTAGTTTGTGTAATCTAACAAGATGTACAAGTTAGTAGATTCGCCTCATTTCTAAAGTAGTTTCTTGAGAAAACAAACATCTTCATTGCCGAACATTGTACTGTGTGAAATAAGCTAATTCGGTTCTAGGAATCACTTGCTTTCCTACAAAGAAGGTTGAGTGCAGCAAGTTCAAACTTTCCTAGTTTGTGTAATCTAACAAGATGTACAAGTTAGTAGATTCGCCTCATTTCTAAAATAGTTTCTTTAGAAAACAAACATCTTCATTGCCGAACATTGTACTGTGTGAAATAAGCTAATTCGGTTCTAGGAATCACTTGCTTTCCTACAAAGAAGGTTGAGTGCAGCAAGTTCAAAACTTTCTAGTTTGTGTAATCTAACAAGATGTACAAGTTAGTAGATTCGCCTCATTTCTAAAGTAGTTTCTTGAGAAAACAAACATCTTCATTGCTGAGCATTGTACTGTGTGAAATAAGCTAATTCAGTTCTAGGAATCACTTGCTTTCCTACAAAGATGGTTGAGTGCAGCAAGTTCAAACTTTCTAGTTTGTGTAATCTAACAAGATGTACAAGTTAGTAGATTCGCCTCATTTCTAAATTAGTTTCTTGAGAAAACAAACATCTTCATTGCCGAACATTGTACTGTGTGAAATAAGCTAATTCAGTTCTAGGAATCACTTGCTTTCCTACAAAAGATGGTTGAGTGCAGCAAGTTCAAACTTTCCCTAGTTTGTGTAATCTAACAAGATGTACAAGTTAGTAGATTCACCTCATTTCTAAAATAGTTTCTTGAGAAAACAAACATCTTCATTGCCGAACATTGTACTGTGTGAAATAAGCTAATTCGGTTCTAGGAATCACTTGCTTTCCTACAAAGAAGGTTGAGTGCAGCAAGTTCAAACTTTCCTAGTTTGTGTAATCTAACAAGATGTACAAGTTAGTAGATTCGCCTCATTTCTAAAGTAGTTTCTTGAGAAAACAAACATCTTCATTGCCAAACATTGTACTGTGTGAAATAAGCTAATTCGGTTCTAGGAATCACTTTCCTTCCTACAAAGAAGGTTGAGTGCAGCAAGTTCAAACTTTCCTAGTTTGTGTAATCTAACAAGATGTACAAGTTAGTAGATTCGCCTCATTTCTAAAGTAGTTTCTTTAGAAAACAAACATCTTCATTGCCGAACATTGTACTGTGTGAAATAAGCTAATTCGGTTCTAGGAATCACTTGCTTTCCTACAAAGAAGGTTGAGTGCAGCAAGTTCAAACTTTCCTAGTTTGTGTAATCTAACAAGATGTACAAGTTAGTAGATTCGCCTCATTTCTAAAGTAGTTTCTTGAGAAAACAAACATCTTCATTGCCAAACATTGTACTGTGTGAAATAAGCTAATTCGGTTCTAGGAATCACTTGCTTTCCTACAAAGAAGGTTGAGTGCAGCAAGTTCAAACTTTCCTAGTTTGTGTAATCTAACAAGATGTACAAGTTAGTAGATTCACCTCATTTCTAAAGTAGTTTCTTGAGAAAACAAACATCTTCATTGCCAAACATTGTACTGTGTGAAATAAGCTAATTCGGTTCTAGGAATCACTTGCTTTCCTACAAGATGGTTTTGTGCAGCAAGTTCAAACTTTCCTAGTTTGTGTAATCTAACAAGATGTACAAGTTAGTAGATTCGCCTCATTTCTAAAGTAGTTTCTTGAAAAACAAACATCTTCATTGCCGAACATTGTACTGTGTGAAATAAGCTAATTCGGTTCTAGGAATCACTTGCTTTCCTACAAAAAAGGTTGAGTGCAGCAAGTTCAAACTTTCCTAGTTTGTGTAATCTAACAAGATGTACAAGTTAGTAGATTCGCCTCATTTCTAAAGTAGTTTCTTGAGAAAACAAACATCTTCATTGCCGAACATTGTACTGTGTGAAATAAGCTAATTCGGTTCTAGGAATCACTTGCTTTCCTACAAAGAAGGTTGAGTGCAGCAAGTTCAAACTTTCCTAGTTTGTGTGTAATCTAACAAGATGTACAAGTTAGTAGATTCGCCTCATTTCTAAAGTAGTTTCTTGAGAAAACAAACATCTTCATTGCCGAACATTGTACTGTGTGAAATAAGCTAATTCGGTTCTAGGAATCACTTGCTTTCCTACAAAGAAGGTTGAGTGCAGCAAGTTCAAACTTTCCTAGTTTGTGTAATCTAACAAGATGTACAAGTTAGTAGATTCGCCTCATTTCTAAAAGTAGTTTCTTGAGAAAACAAACATCATCTTCATTGCTGAACATTGTACTGTGTGAAATAAGCTAATTCGGTTCTAGGAATCACTTGCTTTCCTACAAAGAAGGTTGAGTGCAGCAAGTTCAAACTTTCCTAGTTTGTGTAATCTAACAAGATGTACAAGTTAGTAGATTCGCCACATTTCTAAAGTAGTTTCTTGAGAAAACAAACATCTTCATTGCCTAACGTTGTACTGTGTGAAATAAGCTAATTTTCGGTTCTAGGAATCACTTGCTTTCCTACAAAGAAGGTTGAGTGCAGCAAGTTCAAACTTTCCCAGTTTGTGTAATCTAACAAGATGTACAAGTTAGTAGATTCGCCTCATTTCTAAAGTAGTTTCTTGAAAACAAACATCTTCATTGCTGAACATTGTACTGTGTGAAATAAGCTAATTCGGTTCTAGGAATCACTTGCTTTTCCTACAAAGAAGGTTGAGTGCAGCAAGTTCAAACTTTCCTAGTTTGTGTAATCTAACAAGATGTACAAGTTAGTAGATTCGCCTCATTTCTAAAGTAGTTTCTTGAGAAAACAAACATCTTCATTGCCGAACATTGTACTGTGTGAAATAAGCTAATTCGGTTCTAGGAATCACTTGCTTTCCTACAAAGAAGGTTGAGTGCAGCAAGTTCAAACTTTCTTAGTTTGTGTAATCTAACAAGATGTACAAGTTAGTAGATTCGCCTCATTTCTAAAAGTTTTCTTGAGAAAACAAACATCTTCATTGCTGAACATTGTACTGTGTGAAATAAGCTAATTCGGTTCTAGGAATCACTTGCTTTCCTACAAAGAAGGTTGAGTGCAGCAAGTTCAAACTTTCCTAGTTTGTGTAATCTAACAAGATGTACAAGTTAGTAGATTCGCCTCATTTCTAAAGTAGTTTCTTGAGAAAACAAACATCTTCATTGCCGAACATTGTACTGTGTGAAATAAGCTAATTCGGTTCTAGGAATCAGTTGATTTCCTACAAAGAAGGTTGAGTGCAGCAAGTTCAAACTTTCCTAGTTTGTGTAATCTAAAAAGATGTACAAGTTAGTAGATTCGCCTCATTTCTAAAGTAGTTTCTTGAGAAAACAAACATCTTCATTGCCGAACATTGTACTGTGTGAAATAAGCTAGTTAGGTTCTAGGAATCACTTGCTTTCCTACGAAGAATGTTGAGTGCAGCAAGTTCAAACTTTCATAGTTTGTGTAATCTAAAAAGATGTATAATTCAGTAGATTAGCCTCATTTCTAAAGTAGTTTCTTTAGAAAACAAACATCTTCATTGCTGAACTCTGTACTGTGTGAAATAAGCTAATTCGGTTCTAGGAATCACTTGCTTTTCTAAGAAGATGGTTGAGTGCAGCAAGTTCAAACTTTCCTAGTTTGTGTAATCTAACAAGATGTACAAGTTAGTAGATTCGCCTCATTTCTAAAGTAGTTTCTTGAGAATGCAACAAACATCTTCATTGCCAAACATTGTACTGTGTGAAATAAGCTAATTCGGTTCTAGGAATCAGTTGCTTGCTTCCTACAAAGAAGGTTGAGTGCAGCAAGTTCAAACTTTCCTTGTTAATGTAATCTAACAAGATGTACAAGTTAGTAGATTCGCCTCATTTCTAAAGGAGTTTCTTTAGAAAACAAACATCTTCATTGCTGAACATTGTACTGTCTGAAATAAAAGCTAATTCGGTTCTAGGAATCAGATTCCTTTCTACAAAGATGGTTGAGTGCAGCAAGTTCAAACTTTCCTAGTTAATGTAATCTAAAAGATGTACAAGTTAATAGATTCGCCTCATTTCTAAAGTAGTTTCTTGAGAAAACAAACATCTTCATTGCCGAACATTGTACTGTGTGAAATAAGCTAATTCGGTTCTAGGAATCACTTGCTTTCCTACAAAGAAGGAAAAGTGCAGCAAGTTCAAACTTTCCTTCTTTGTGTAATATAAAAGATGCACAAGTTAGTAGATTCGCCTCATTTCTAAAATAGTTTCTTTAGAAAACAAACATCTTCATTGCCAAACATTGTACTGTGTGTGAAATAAGCTAATTTATGTTCTAGGAATCCCTTGCTTTCCTACAAAAAGGTTGAGTGCAGCAAGTTCAAACTTTCCTAGTTTGTGTAATCTAACAAGATGTACAAGTTAGTAGATTCATACTCATTTCTAAAAGTAGTTTCTTTAGAAAACATACATCTTCATTACCGAACACTGTACTGTGTGACATAAGTTAATTCGGTTCTTGGAATCAGTTTCCCTCCTATGAAGAAGGTTGAGTGCAGCAAGTTCAAAATTTCCTAGTTTGTGTAATCTAACAAGTTGTACAAGTTAGTAGATTCGCCTCATTTCTAAAGTAGTTTCTTTAGAAAACAAACATCTTCAGTACTGAACACTGTACTGTGTGAAATAAGTTAATTCGGTTCTAGGAATCAGTTGCTTTCGTCCAAAGAAGGTTGTGTGCAGCAAGTTCAAACTTTCCCTGTTAATGTAATCTATAAAGATGCACAACTTAGTAGATTCGCCTAATTTCTAAAGTAGTTTGTTTAGAAAAAAAACATCTTCATTACTGAATACTGTACTATGTGAAATAAGCTTATTCAGTTCTAGGAATCAGTTGCTTTCCTACAAAGAAGGTTGAGTGCAGTAAGTTCAAACTTTCCTTGTTAATGTATTCTAAAAAGATGCACAACTTAGTAGATTCACCTCATTTCTAAAGTAGTTTGTTTAGAAAACTAACATCTTCATTACCGAACACTGTACTATGTGAAATAAGATAGTTCGGTTCTAGGAATCACTTGCCTTCCAAAGAAGAAGTTTGAGTGCAGCAAGTTCAAACTTTCTTAGTTTGTGTAATAACACAAGATGTACAAGTTAGAAGATTCGCTTCACTTCCAAAGTAGTTTGTTAGTAAACTAACATCTTCATTGCCGAACATTGTAATGTGTGAAATAAGCTGGTTCGGTTCTAGGAATCAGTTGCTTTCCTACGAATAATGTTGAGTGCTGCAAGTTGAAACTTTCCCAGTTTATGCAATCTAACAAGATGTACAAGTTAGTAGATTCGCCTCATTTCTAAAGGAGTTTCTTTAGAAAACAAACATCATCAGTACTGAACACTGTACTGTGTGAAATAAGTTAATTCGGTTCTAGGAATCAGTTGCTCTCCTACAAAGAAGGTTGAGTGCAGCAAGTTCAAACTTTCCCTGATAATGTAACCTAAAGAGATGCACAACGTAGTAGATTTGCCTCCTTTCTAAACTAGTTTGTTTAGAAAACAAACATCTTCATTGCCGAACACTGTACTGTGTGAAATAAGTTAATTCGGTCCTAGGAATCAGTTTCCTTTCTACGAAGATGGGTGAGTGCAGCAAGTTCAAACTTCCCTAGTTTGTGTAATCTAACAAGATGTCCAAGTTAGTAGATTCGCCTCATTTGTAAAGTAGTTTGGTGAAAAAAACAAACATCATGATTGTCGAACATTGTGCTGTGTGAAATAAGCTAATTCGGTTCTAGGAATCAGTGGCTTTCCTAAAACGAAGGTTGAGTGCAACAAGTTCAAACTTTCCTTGCTAGTGTAATCTAAAATATGTACAACTTAGTAGATTTGACTCATTTCTAGAGTAGTTTGTGTAGAAAACAAACATCTTCATTACTGAACACTGTACTATGTGAAAAAAGCTAGTTCGGTTCTAGGAATCACTTGCCTTCCTACGAGAAAGGTTGAGTGCAGCAAGTTCAAACAAGTTCAAAAGATGTCCAAGTTAGTAGATTCAACTCATTTGTAAAGAAGTTTTTTTGAGAAAAGAAACATCTTCATTGCCAAACATTGTACTGTGTGAAATAAGGTAATTTGGTTCTAGGAATCACTTGCTTTCCTACAAAGAAGGTTGAGTGCAGCAAGTTCAAACTTTCCCTGTTAATGTAATCTAAAAAGATGCACAAATTAGTAGATTCGCATCATTTCTAAAGTAGTTTGTTGAGAAAACAAACATCTTCATTACCGTACACTGTACTATGTGAAATAAGCCAGTTCACTTCTCGGAATCACTTGCCTTCCTACGAAGAAGGTTGAGTGCATCAAGTTCAAACATTCCTAGTTTGTGTAATCTAACAAGATGCACAAGTTAGTAGATTCGCCTCATTTCTAAAGTAGTATCTTTAGAAAACAAACATCTTCAGTACTGAACACTGTACTGTGTGAAATAAGTTAATTCGGTTTTAGGAAACATTTGCTTTCCTACAAAGAAGGCTGAGTGCAGCAAGTTCAAACTTTCCCTGTTAATGTAATCTATAAAGATGCACAACAGAGTAGATTCACCTCATTTCTCCAGTAGTTTGTTTAGAAAACAAAAATCTTCATTGCCGAACAATATACTTTGTGAAATAAACTAGTTCGGTTCTAGGAATAACTTGCTTTCCTACGAAGAAGGTTGAATGCAGCAAGTTAAAACTTTCCTAGATTGTGTAATGTAAATTGATGTCCAAGTAAGTAGATTGGGCTCATTTGTAAAGTAGTTTGTTGAGAAAACAAACATCTTCATTGCCGAACATTTATTGTGTGAAATAAGCTAATTCGGTTCTAGGAATCAGTTGCTTTCCTGCAAAAAGGTTGAGTGCAGCAAGTTCAAACTTTCCTTGTTAATGTAATCTAAAAAGATGCACAACTTAGTAGATTTGCCTCATTTCTATAGTAGTTTGTGTAGAAAACAAACATCTTCATTACCGAACACTGTACTATGTGAAATAAGCTAGTTCGGTTCTAGGAATCACTTGCTTTCCTATGAAGAAGGTTGAGGGCAGCAAGTTCAAACTTTTCTAGTTTATGTAACCTAACAGGATGTACAAGTTAGTAGATTCGCCTCATTTCTAGTTGCTTTAGAAAACAAACATCTTCAGTACCGAACACTGTACTGTGTGAAATAAGTTAATTCGGGTCTAGGAATCAGTTTCATTTCTACGAAGATGGTTGAGTTTAGCAAGGTCAAACTTTCCTTGTTAATGTAATCTAAAGATGTCCAAGTTAGTAGATTCACCTCATTTCTAAAGTAGTTTCTTTAGAAAACAAACATCTTCAGTACCGAACACTGTACTATGTGAAATAAATTAATTCGGTTCCAGGATTCACTTTCCTTTCTACGAAGATGGTTGAGTTTAGCAAGGTCAAACTTTCCTTGTTAATGTAATCTAAAAAGATGTCCAAGTTAGTAGGTTCACCTCATTTGTAAAGTAGTTTCTTGAGAAAACAAACACCTTCAGTACCAAACACTGTACTGTGTGAAATAAGTTAATTCAGTTCTAGGAATCAGTTGCTTTCCTACAAAGAAGGTTGAGTGCAGCAAGTTCAAACTTTCCTTGTTAATGTATTGTAAAAAGGTGCACAACTTAGTAGATTCCCCTCATTTCTAAAGGAGTTTGGTTAGAAAATAAACATCTTCAGTACTGAACACTGTACTGTGTGAAATAAGTTAATTCGGTTCTAAGAATCAGTTGCTTTCCTACAAAGAAGGTTGAGTGCAAGCAAATTCAAACGTTCC
>JAEOAD010000528.1:0-32695 GCA_036365145.1 Orientallactaga sibirica | reverse complement strand
TCTAGTTAGTGTAGCCTAACAAGATGTACAACTTAGTAGTATCTCTTCATTTCTAAAGCAGTTAATATAGAAAACATACATCTTCATTGCCGAAAACTGTACTGTGTGAAATAAGTTAGTTCGGTTGTAGGAATCAGTTGCTTTCCTACGAAGAAGGTTAAGTGCAGCAACTTCAAACCTTCCTTGTTTGTGTAGTCTAACAAGATGTACAACTTACTAGTTTCGCTTCATTTCTAAAGTAGTTTCTTTACAAAACAAACATCTTCATTGCGAACACTGTACTGTGTGAAATAAGCTAGTTCGGTTCTAGGAATCAGTTGCTTTCCTACGAAGAAGGTTTAGTGCAGCAAGTTCAAACTTTTCTAGTTCGTGTAGTCTAACAAGATGTACAACTTAGTAGTATCGCTTCATTTCTAAAGCAGTTTGTTTAGAAAACATACATCTTCATTGCCGAAAACTGTACTGTGTGAAATAAGTTAGTTCGGTTGTAGGAATCAGTTCCTTTCCTACGAAAGAAGATTTAGTGCAGCAACTTCAAACATTTCTAGTTAGTGTAATCTAAGAAGATATACAAATTAGTCATTTCGCTTCATTTCTAAAGTAGTTTGTTTAGAAAACAAACATCTTGATTGCTGAACACTGTACTGTGTGAAATAAGCTAGTTCTGTTCTAGGAATCAGTTGCTTTCCTCACGAAGAAGGTTTAATGCAGCAACTTCAAACCTTCCTTGTTTGTGTAGTCTAACAATATGTACAACTTACTAGTTTCACTTCATTTCTAAAGTAGTTTCTTTAGAAAACAAACATTTTCATTGCCTAACACTGTACTGTATGAAATAAGCTAGTTCGGTTCTAGGAATCAGTTGATTTCCCTACTGAAGAAGGTTTAGTGCAGCAAGTTCAAACTTTTCTAGTTAGTGTAATCTAAGAAGATGTACAAATTAGTAGTATCGCTTCATTTCTAAAGCAGTTTGTTTAGAAAACATACATCTTCATTGCGAACACTGTACTGTGTGAAATAAGGTAGTTCGGTTTAGGAATCAGTTGCTTTCCTACGAAGAAGGTTTAGAGCAGCAACTTCAAACATTTTTAGTTAGTGTAATCTAAGATGTACAAATTAGTAGTATCGCTTCATTTCTAAAGTAGTTTCTTTAGAAATCATACATCTTCATTGCCGAATACTGTACTGTGTGAAATAAGTTAGTTCGGTTGTAGGAATCAGTTGCTTTCCTACGAAGAAGGTTAAGTTCAGCAACTTCAAACCTTCCTTGTTTGTGTAGTCTAACAAGATGTACAACTTACTAGTTTCGCTTCATTTCTAAAGTAGTTTCTTTAGAAAACAAACATCTTCATTGCCGAACACTGTACTGTGTGAAATAAGCTAGTTCGGTTCTAGGAATCAGTTGCTTTCTTACGAAGAAGGTTTAGTGCAGCAAGTTCAAACTTTTCTAGTTAGTGTATTCTAAAAAGATGTACAACTTTGTAGTTTCACTTCATTTCTAAAGCAGTTTGTTTAGAAAACATACATCTTCATTGCTGAAAACTGTACTGTGTGAAATAAGGTAGTTCAGTTGTAGGAATCAGTTGCTTTCCTCTGAGAAGAAGGTTTAGTGCAGCAATTTCAAACATTTTTAGTTAGTGTAATCTAAGAAGATGTACAAATTAGTAGTATCGCTTCATTTCTAAAGTAGTTTGTTCAGAAAACAAACATCTTCATTGCGAACACTGTACTGTGTGAAATAAGCTAGTTCGGTTCTAGGAATCAGTTGCTTTCCTACGAAGAAGGTTAAGTGCAGCAACTTCAAACCTTCCTTGTTTGTGTAGTCTAACAATATGTACAACTTACTAGTTTCGCTTCATTTCTAAAGTAGTTTCTTTAGAAAACAAACATTTTCATTGGCCAGAACACTGTACTGTATGAAATAAGCTAGTTCGGTTCTAGGAATCAGTTGATTTCCTACGAAGAAGGTTTAGTGCAGCAAGTTCAAACTTTTCTAGTTAGTGTAATCTAAGAAGATGTACAAATTAGTAGTATCGCTTCATTTCTAAAGCAGTTTGTTTAGAAAACATACATCTTCATTGCCAAAACACTGTACTGTGTGAAATAAGGTAGTTCGGTTTTAGGAATCAGTTGCTTTCCTACGAAGAAGGTTTAGAGCAGCAACTTCAAACATTTTTAGTTAGTGTAATCTAAGATGTACAAATTAGTAGTATCGCTTCATTTCTAAAGTAGTTTCTTTAGAAATCATACATCTTCATTGCCGAATACTGTACTGTGTGAAATAAGTTAGTTCGGTTGTAGGAATCAGTTGCTTTCCTACGAAGAAGGTTAAGTTCAGCAACTTCAAACCTTCCTTGTTTGTGTAGTCTAACAAGATGTACAACTTACTAGTTTCGCTTCATTTCTAAAGTAGTTTCTTTAGAAAACAAACATCTTCATTGCGAAACACTGTACTGTGTGAAATAAGCTAGTTCGGTTCTAGGAATCAGTTGCTTTCTTACGAAGAAGGTTTAGTGCAGCAAGTTCAAACTTTTCTAGTTAGTTATTCTAAAAAGATGTACAACTTTGTAGTTTCACTTCATTTCTAAAGCAGTTTGTTTAGAAAACATACATCTTCATTGCTGAAAACTGTACTGTGTGAAATAAGGTAGTTCAGTTGTAGGAATCAGTTGCTTTCCTACGAAGAAGGTTTAGTGCAGCAATTTCAAACATTTTTAGTTAGTGTAATCTAAGAAGATGTACAAATTAGTAGTATCGCTTCATTTCTAAAGTAGTTTGTTCAGAAAACAAACATCTTCATTGCCGAACACTGTACTGTGTGAAATAAGCTAGTTCGGTTCTAGGAATCAGTTGCTTTCCTACGAAGAAGGTTAAGTGCAGCAACTTCAAACCTTCCTTGTTTGTGTAGTCTAACAAGATGTACAACTTACTAGTTTCGTTTCATTTCTAAAGTAGTTTCTTTAGAAAACAAACATTTTCATTGACGAACACTGTACTGTGTGAAATAAGCTAGTTCGGTTCTAGGTATCAGTTGCTTTCCCTCTGAAGAAGGTTTAGTGCAGCAAGTTCAAAGTTTTCTACTAGTGTAATCTACGAAGACGTACAAATTAGTAGTATCGCTTCATTTCTAAAGCAGTTTGTTTAGAAAACATACATCTCCATTGCCGAAAACTGTACTGTGTGAAATAAGTTAGTTTGGTTGTAGGAATCAGTTGCTTTCCTACGAAGAAGGTTTAGTGCAGCAACTTCAAACATTTGTAGTTAGTGAAATCTAAGAAGGTGTACAAATTAGTAGTATCACTTCATTTCTAACGTAGTTTGTTTAGAAAACAAACATCTTCATTGCCGAACACTGTACTGTGTGAAATAAGCTAGTTCGGTTCTAGGAATCAGTTGCTTTCCTACGAAGAAGGTTTAGTGCAGCAAGTTCAAACTTTTCTAGTTAGTGTAGTCTAACAAGATGTACAATTTAGTAGTACCACTTCATTTCTAAAGCAGATTATTTAGAAAACATACATCTTCATTCCCGAAAACTGTACTGTGTGAAATAAGTTAGTTCGGTTGTAGGAATCAGTTGCTTTCCTACGAAGAAGGTTTAGTGCAGCAACTTCAAACATTTCTAGTTAGTGTAATCTAAGAAGATGTACAAATTAGTAGTATCGATTCATTTCTAAAGTTGTTTGTTTAGAAAACAAACATCTTCATTGCCGAACAATTTACTGTGTGAAATAAGCTAGTTCGGTTCTAGGAATCAGTTGCTTTCCTACGAAGAAGGTTTAGTGCAGCAAGTTCAAACTTTTCTAGTTAGTGTAGCCTAACAAGACGTACAACTTAGTAGTATTGCTTCATTTCTAAAGCAGTTTGTATAGAAAACATACATCTTCATTGCCGAAAACTGTACTGTTTGAAATAAGTTACTTCGGTTGTAGGAATCAGTTGCTTTCCTACGAAGAAGGTTAAGTGCAGCAACTTCAAACCTTCCTTGTTTGTGTAGTCTAACAAGATGTACAACTTAATAGTTTGGCTTCATTTCTAAAGTAGTTTCTTTACAAAACAAACATCTTCATTGCCGAACACTGTACTGTGTGAAATAAGCTAGTTCGGTTCTAGGAATCAGTTGCTTTCCTACGAAGAAGGTTTAGTGCAGCAAGTTCAAACTTTTCTAGTTCGTGTAGTCTAACAAGATGTACAACTTAGTAGTATCGCTTCATTTCTAAAGCAGTTTGTTTAGAAAACATACATCTTCATTGCCGAAAACTGTACTGTGTGAAATAAGTTAGTTCGGTTGTAGGAATCAGTTGCTTTCCTACGAAGAAGGTTTAGTGCAGCAACTTCAAACATTTCTAGTTAGTGTAATCTAAGAAGATGTACAAATTAGTAGTATCGCTTCATTTCTAAAGTAGTTTGTTCAGAAAACAAACATCTTCATTGCCGAAAACTGTACTGTGTGAAATAAGTTAGTTCGGTTGTAGGAATCAGTTGCTTTCCTACGAAGAAGGTTTAGTGCAGCAACTTCAAACATTTCTAGTTAGTGTAATCTAAGAAGATGTACAAAAAAAAGTAGTATCGCTTCATTTCTAAAGTAGTTTGTTTAGAAAACAAACATCTTCATTGCCGAACAATTTACTGTGTGAAATAAGCTAGTTCGGTTCTAGGAATCAGTTGCTTTCCTACGAAGAAGGTTTAGTGCAGCAAGTTCAAACTTTTCTAGTTAGTGTAGTCTAACAAGATGTACAATTTAGTAATACCACTTCATTTCTAAAGCAGATTATTTAGAAAACATACATCTTCATTGCCGAAAACTGTACTGTGTGAAATAAGTTAGTTCGGTTGTAGGAATCAGTTGCTTTCCTACGAAGAAGGTTTAGTGCAGGAACTTCAAACATTTCTAGTTAGTGTAATCTAAGAAGATGTACAAATTAGTAGTTTCGCTTCATTTCGAAAGTAGTTTCTTTAGAAAACAAACATCTTTATTCCCGAACACTGTACTGTGTGAAATAAGCTAGTTGGTTCTAGGAATCAGTTACTTTCCTACGAAGAAGGTTTAGTGCAGCAAGTTCAAACTTTTCTCGTTAGTGTAATCTAACAAGATGTACAAGTTAGTAGTATCGCTTCATTTCTAAAGAAGTTTGTTTCAAAACATACATCTTCATTGCGGAAAACTGTCCTGTGTGAAATAAGTTAGTTCGGTTGTAGGAATCAGTTGCTTTCCTACGAAGAAGGTTTAGTGCAGCAAGTTCAAACTTTTCTAGTTAGTGTAGCCTAACAAGACGTACAACTTAGTAGTATTGCTTCATTTCTAAAGCAGTTAATATAGAAAACATACATCTTCATTGCCGAAAACTGTACTGTGTGAAATAAGTTAGTTCGGTTGTAGGAATCAGTTGCTTTCCTACGAAGAAGGTTAAGTGCAGCAACTTCAAACCTTCCTTGTTTGTGTAGTCTAACAAGATGTACAACTTACTAGTTTCGCTTCATTTCTAAAGTAGTTTCTTTACAAAACAAACATCTTCATTGCCGAACACTGTACTGTGTGAAATAAGCTAGTTCGGTTCTAGGAATCAGTTGCTTTCCTACGAAGAAGGTTTAGTGCAGCAAGTTCAAACTTTTCTAGTTCGTGTAGTCTAACAAGATGTACAACTTAGTAGTATCGCTTCATTTCTAAAGCAGTTTGTTTAGAAAACATACATCTTCATTGCCGAAAACTGTACTGTGTGAAATAAGTTAGTTCGGTTGTAGGAATCAGTTCCTTTCCTACGAAGAAGATTTAGTGCAGCAACTTCAAACATTTCTAGTTAGTGTAATCTAAGAAGATATACAAATTAGTCATTTCGCTTCATTTCTAAAGTAGTTTGTTTAGAAAACAAACATCTTGATTGCTGAACACTGTACTGTGTGAAATAAGCTAGTTCTGTTCTAGGAATCAGTTGCTTTCCTACGAAGAAGGTTTAATGCAGCAACTTCAAACCTTCCTTGTTTGTGTAGTCTAACAATATGTACAACTTACTAGTTTCGCTTCATTTCTAAAGTAGTTTCTTTAGAAAACAAACATTTTCATTGACGAACACTGTACTGTATGAAATAAGCTAGTTCGGTTCTAGGAATCAGATGATTTCCTACGAAGAAGGTTTAGTGCAGCAAGTTCAAACTTTTCTAGTTAGTGTAATCTAAGAAGATGTACAAATTAGTAGTATCGCTTCATTTCTAAAGCAGTTTGTTTAGAAAACATACATCTTCATTGCCGAACACTGTACTGTGTGAAATAAGGTAGTTCGGTTTAGGAATCAGTTGCTTTCCTACGAAGAAGGTTTAGAGCAGCAACTTCAAACATTTTTAGTTAGTGTAATCTAAGATGTACAAATTAGTAGTATCGCTTCATTTCTAAAGTAGTTTCTTTAGAAATCATACATCTTCATTGCCGAATACTGTACTGTGTGAAATAAGTTAGTTCGGTTTGTAGGAATCAGTTGCTTTCCTACGAAGAAGGTTAAGTTCAGCAACTTCAAACCTTCCTTGTTTGTGTAGTCTAACAAGATGTACAACTTACTAGTTTCGCTTCATTTCTAAAGTAGTTTCTTTAGAAAACAAACATCTTCATTGCCGAACACTGTACTGTGTGAAATAAGCTAGTTCGGTTCTAGGAATCAGTTGCTTTCTTACGAAGAAGGTTTAGTGCAGCAAGTTCAAACTTTTCTAGTTAGTGTATTCTAAAAAGATGTACAACTTTGTAGTTTCACTCTATTTCTAAAGCAGTTTGTTTAGAAAACATACATCTTCATTGCTGAAAACTGTACTGTGTGAAATAAGGTAGTTCAGTTGTAGGAATCAGTTGCTTTCCTACTGAAGAAGGTTTAGTGCAGCAATTTCAAACATTTTTAGTTAGTGTAATCTAAGAAGATGTACAAATTAGTAGTATCGCTTCATTTCTAAAGTAGTTTGTTCAGAAAACAAACATCTTCATTGCCGAACACTGTACTGTGTGTGAAATAAGCTAGTTCGGTTCTAGGAATCAGTTGCTTTCCTACGAAAGAAGGTTAAGTGCAGCAACTTCAAACCTTCCTTGTTTGTGTAGTCTAACAATATGTACAACTTACTAGTTTCGCTTCATTTCTAAAGTAGTTTCTTTAGAAAACAAACATTTTCATTGACGAACACTGTACTGTATGAAATAAGCTAGTTCGGTTCTAGGAATCAGTTGATTTCCTACGAAGAAGGTTTAGTGCAGCAAGTTCAAACTTTTCTAGTTAGTGTAATCTAAGAAGATGTACAAATTAGTAGTATCGCTTCATTTCTAAAGCAGTTTGTTTAGAAAACATACATCTTCATTGCCGAACACTGTACTGTGTGAAATAAGGTAGTTCGGTTTTAGGAATCAGTTGCTTTCCTACGAAGAAGGTTTAGAGCAGCAACTTCAAACATTTTTAGTTAGTGTAATCTAAGATGTACAAATTAGTAGTATCGCTTCATTTCTAAAGTAGTTTCTTTAGAAATCATACATCTTCATTGCCGAATACTGTACTGTGTGAAATAAGTTAGTTCGGTTGTAGGAATCAGTTGCTTTCCTACGAAGAAGGTTAAGTTCAGCAACTTCAAACCTTCCTTGTTTGTGTAGTCTAACAAGATGTACAACTTACTAGTTTCGCTTCATTTCTAAAGTAGTTTCTTTAGAAAACAAACATCTTCATTGCCGAACACTGTACTGTGTGAAATAAGCTAGTTCGGTTATAGGAATCAGTTGCTTTCTTACGAAGAAGGTTTAGTGCAGCAAGTTCAAACTTTTTCTAGTTAGTTATTCTAAAAGATGTACAACTTTGTAGTTTCACTTCATTTCTAAAGCAGTTTGTTTAGAAAACATACATCTTCATTGCCGAAAACTGTACTGTGTGAAATAAGTTAGTTCGGTTGTAGGAATCAGTTGCTTTCCTACGAAGAAGGTTTAGTGCAGCAATTTCAAACATTTTTAGTTAGTGTAATCTAAGAAGATGTACAAATTAGTAGTATCGCTTCATTTCTAAAGTAGTTTGTTCAGAAAACAAACATCTTCATTGCCGAACACTGTACTGTGTGAAATAAGCTAGTTCGGTTCTAGGAATCAGTTGCTTTCCTACGAAGAAGGTTAAGTGCAGCAACTTCAAACCTTCCTTGTTTGTGTAGTCTAACAAGATGTACAACTTACTAGTTTCGTTTCATTTCTAAAGTAGTTTCTTTAGAAAACAAACATTTTCATTGACGAACACTGTACTGTGTGAAATAAGCTAGTTCGGTGCTAGGTATCAGTTGCTTTCCTACGAAGAAGGTTTAGTGCAGCAAGTTCAAAGTTTTTCTACTAGTGTAATCTACAAGATGTACAAATTAGTAGTATCGCTTCATTTCTAAAGCAGTTTGTTTAGAAAACATACATCTCCATTGCCGAAAACTGTACTGTGTGAAATAAGTTAGTTTGGTTGTAGGAATCAGTTGCTTTCCTACAAAGAAGGTTTAGTGCAGCAACTTCAAACATTTGTAGTTAGTGAAATCTAAGAAGGTGTACAAATTAGTAGTATCACTTCATTTCTAAAGTAGTTTGTTTAGAAAACAAACATCTTCATTGCCGAACACTGTACTGTGTGAAATAAGCTAGTTCGGTTCTAGGAATCAGTTGCTTTCCCTACGAAGAAGGTTTAGTGCAGCAAGTTCAAACTTTTCTAGTTAGTGTAGTCTAACAAGATGTACAATTTAGTAGTACCACTTCATTTCTAAAGCAGATTATTTAGAAAACATACATCTTCATTCCCGAAAACTGTACTGTGTGAAATAAGTTAGTTCTGGTTCTAGGAATCAGTTGCTTTCCTACAAAGAAGGTTTAGTGCAGCAACTTCAAACATTTCTAGTTAGTGTAATCTAAGAAGATGTACAAATTAGTAGTATCGATTCATTTCTAAAGTTGTTTGTTTAGAAAACAAACATCTTCATTGCCGAACAATTTACTGTGTGAAATAAGCTAGTTAGGTTCTAGGAATCAGTTGCTTTCCCATCTTCGAAGAAGGTTTAGTGCAGCAAGTTCAAACTTTTCTAGTTAGTGTAATCTAACAAGACGTACAACTTAGTAGTATTGCTTCATTTCTAAAGCAGTTTGTTTAGAAAACATACATCTTCATTGCGAAAACTGTACTGTTTGAAATAAGTTACTTCGGTTTGTAGGAATCAGTTGCTTTCCTACGAAGAAGGTTAAGTGCAGCAACTTCAAACCTTCCTTGTTTGTGTAGTCTAACAAGATGTACAACTTACTAGTTTGGCTTCATTTCTAAAGTAGTTTCTTTACAAAACAAACATCTTCATTGCCGAACACTGTACTGTGTGAAATAAGCTAGTTCGGTTCTAGGAATCAGTTGCTTTCCTACGAAGAAGGTTTAGTGCAGCAAGTTCAAACTTTTCTAGTTAGTGTAGTCTAACAAGATGTACAACTTAGTAGTATCCACTTCATTTCTAAAGCAGTTTGTTTAGAAAACATACATCTTCATTGCCGAAAACTGTACTGTGTGAAATAAGTTAGTTCTAAAGGTTGTAGGAATCAGTTGCTTTCCCTACGAAGAAGGTTTAGTGCAGCAACTTCAAACATTTCTAGTTAGTGTAATCTAAGAAGATGTACAAATTAGTAGTTTCGCTTCATTTCTAAAGTAGTTTGTTTAGAAAACAAACATCTTTATTCCCGAACACTGTACTGTGTGAAATAAGCTAGTTCGGTTCTAGGAATCAGTTACTTTCCTACGAAGAAGGTTTAGTGCAGCAAGTTCAAACATTTCTAGTTAGTGTAATCTAAGAAGATGTACAAATTAGTAGTATCGCTTCATTTCTAAAGTAGTTTGTTTAGAAAACAAACATCTTCATTGCCGAACAATTTACTGTGTGAAATAAGCTAGTTCGGTTCTAGGAATCAGTTGCTTTCCTACGAAGAAGGTTTAGTGCAGCAAGTTCAAACTTTTCTAGTTAGTGTAGTCTAACAAGATGTACAATTTAGTAATACCACTTCATTTCTAAAGCAGATTATTTAGAAAACATACATCTTCATTGCCGAAAACTGTACTGTGTGAAATAAGTTAGTTCGGTTGTAGGAATCAGTTGCTTTCCTACGAAGAAGGTTTAGTGCAGGAACTTCAAACATTTCTAGTTAGTGTAATCTAAGAAGATGTACAAATTAGTAGTTTCAATTCATTTCTAAAGTAGTTTCTTTAGAAAACAAACATCTTTATTGCCGAACACTGTACTGTGTGAAATAAGCTAGTTCTGGTTCTAGGAATCAGTTACTTTCCTACTAACAAGAGAAGGTTTAGTGCAGCAAGTTCAAACATTTTCTCGTTAGTGTAATCTAACAAGATGTACAAGTTAGTAGTATCGCTTCATTTCTAAAGAAGTTTGTTTCCCTGAAAACATACATCTTCATTGCCGTTAAAAACAAGTCCTGTGTGAAATAAGTTAGTTTAGAAAACATTCTAGGAATCAGTTGCTTTCCTACTGAAGAAGGTTTAGTGCAGCAAGTTCAAACTTTTCTAGTTAGTGTAGCCTAACAAGACGTACAACTTAGTAGTATTGCTTCATTTCTAAAGCAGTTAATATAGAAAAACATACATCTTCATTGCGAAAACTGTACTGTGTGAAATAAGTTAGTTGGTTGTTGTAGGAATCAGTTGCTTTCCTACGAAGAAGGTTAAGTGCAGCAACTTCAAACCTTCCTTGTTTGTGTAGTCTAACAAGATGTACAACTTACTAGTTTCGCTTCATTTCTAAAGTAGTTTCTTTACAAAACAAACATCTTCATTGCCGAACACTGTACTGTGTGAAATAAGCTAGTTCGTTCTAGGAATCAGTTGCTTTCCTACGAAGAAGGTTTAGTGCAGCAAGTTCAAACTTTTTCTAGTTCGTGTAGTCTAACAAGATGTACAACTTAGTAGTATCGCTTCATTTCTAAAGCAGTTTGTTTAGAAAACATACATCTTCATTGCTAAAAAACTGTACTGTGTGAAATAAGTTAGTTCGGTTGTAGGAATCAGTTCCTTTCCTACGAAGAAGATTTAGTGCAGCAACTTCAAACATTTCTAGTTAGTGTAATCTAAGAAGATATACAAATTAGTCATTTCGCTTCATTTCTAAAGTAGTTTGTTTAGAAAACAAACATCTTGATTGCTGAACACTGTACTGTGTGAAATAAGCTAGTTCTGTTCTAGGAATCAGTTGCTTTCCTACGAAGAAGGTTTAATGCAGCAACTTCAAACCTTCCTTGTTTGTGTAGTCTAACAATATGTACAACTTACTAGTTTCGCTTCATTTCTAAAGTAGTTTCTTTAGAAAACAAACATTTTCATTGACGAACACTGTACTGTATGAAATAAGCTAGTTCGGTTCTAGGAATCAGTTGATTTCCTAAGAAGAAGGTTTAGTGCAGCAAGTTCAAACTTTTCTAGTTAGTGTAATCTAAGAAGATGTACAAATTAGTAGTATCGCTTCATTTCTAAAGCAGTTTGTTTAGAAAACATACATCTTCATTGCCGAACACTGTACTGTGTGAAATAAGGTAGTTCGGTTTTAGAATCAGTTGCTTTTCTACGAAGAAGGTTTAGAGCAGCAACTTCAAACATTTTTAGTTAGTGTAATCTAAGATGTACAAATTAGTAGTATCGCTTCATTTCTAAAGTAGTTTCTTTAGAAATCATACATCTTCATTGCCGAATACTGTACTGTGTGAAATAAGTTAGTTCGGTTGTAGGAATCAGTTGCTTTCCTACGAAGAAGGTTAAGTTCAGCAACTTCAAACCTTCCTTGTTTGTGTAGTCTAACAAGATGTACAACTTACTAGTTTCGCTTCATTTCTAAAGTAGTTTCTTTAGAAAACAAACATCTTCATTGCCGAACACTGTACTGTGTGAAATAAGCTAGTTCGGTTCTAGGAATCAGTTGCTTTCCTACGAAGAAGGTTTAGTGCAGCAAGTTCAAACTTTTCTAGTTCGTGTAGTCTAACAAGATGTACAACTTAGTAGTATCGCTTCATTTCTAAAGCAGTTTGTTTAGAAAACATACATCTTCATTGCCGAAAACTGTACTGTGTGAAATAAGTTAGTTCGGTTGTAGGAATCAGTTCCTTTCCTCTACGAAGAAGATTTAGTGCAGCAACTTCAAACATTTCTAGTTAGTGTAATCTAAGAAGATATACAAATTAGTCATTTCGCTTCATTTCTAAAGTAGTTTGTTTAGAAAACAAACATCTTGATTGCTGAACACTGTACTGTGTGAAATAAGCTAGTTCTGTTCTAGGAATCAGTTGCTTTCCTACGAAGAAGGTTTAATGCAGCAACTTCAAACCTTCCTTGTTTGTGTAGTCTAACAATATGTACAACTTACTAGTTTCGCTTCATTTCTAAAGTAGTTTCTTTAGAAAACAAACATTTTCATTGACGAACACTGTACTGTATGAAATAAGCTAGTTCGGTTCTAGGAATCAGTTGATTTCCTACGAAGAAGGTTTAGTGCAGCAAATTCAAACTTTTCTCGTTAGTGTAATCTAACAAGATGTACAAGTTAGTAGTATCGCTTCATTTCTAAAGAAGTTTGTTTCGAAAACATACATCTTCATTGCCGAAAACTGTCCTGTGTGAAATAAGTTAGTTCGGTTGTAGGAATCAGTTGCTTTCCTACGAAGAAGGTTTAGTGCAGGAACTTCAAACATTTCTAGTTAGTGTAATCTAAGAAGATGTACAAATTAGTAGTTTCGCTTCATTTCGAAAGTAGTTTCTTTAGAAAACAAACATCTTTATTCCCGAACACTGTACTGTGTGAAATAAGCTAGTTCGGTTCTAGGAATCAGTTACTTTCCTACGAAGAAGGTTTAGTGCAGCAAGTTCAAACTTTTCTCGTTAGTGTAATCTAACAAGATGTACAAGTTAGTAGTATCGCTTCATTTCTAAAGAAGTTTGTTTCGAAAACATACATCTTCATTGCCGAAAACTGTCCTGTGTGAAATAAGTTAGTTCGGTTGTAGGAATCAGTTGCTTTCCTACGAAGAAGGTTTAGTGCAGCAAGTTCAAACTTTTCTAGTTAGTGTAGCCTAACAAGACGTACAACTTAGTAGTATTGCTTCATTTCTAAAGCAGTTAATATAGAAAACATACATCTTCATTGCCGAAAACTGTACTGTGTGAAATAAGTTAGTTCGGTTGTAGGAATCAGTTGCTTTCCTACGAAGAAGGTTAAGTGCAGCAACTTCAAACCTTCCTTGTTTGTGTAGTCTAACAAGATGTACAACTTACTAGTTTCGCTTCATTTCTAAAGTAGTTTCTTTACAAAACAAACATCTTCATTGCGAACACTGTACTGTGTGAAATAAGCTAGTTCGGTTCTAGGAATCAGTTGCTTTCCTACGAAGAAGGTTTAGTGCAGCAAGTTCAAACTTTTCTAGTTCGTGTAGTCTAACAAGATGTACAACTTAGTAGTATCGCTTCATTTCTAAAGCAGTTTGTTTAGAAAACATACATCTTCATTGCCGAAAACTGTACTGTGTGAAATAAGTTAGTTCGGTTGTAGGAATCAGTTCCTTTCCTACGAAGAAGATTTAGTGCAGCAACTTCAAACATTTCTAGTTAGTGTAATCTAAGAAGATATACAAATTAGTCATTTCGCTTCATTTCTAAAGTAGTTTGTTTAGAAAACAAACATCTTGATTGCTGAACACTGTACTGTGTGAAATAAGCTAGTTCTGTTCTAGGAATCAGTTGCTTTCCTACGAAGAAGGTTTAATGCAGCAACTTCAAACCTTCCTTGTTTGTGTAGTCTAACAATATGTACAACTTACTAGTTTCGCTTCATTTCTAAAGTAGTTTCTTTAGAAAACAAACATTTTCATTGACGAACACTGTACTGTATGAAATAAGCTAGTTCGGTTCTAGGAATCAGTTGATTTCCTACGAAGAAGGTTTAGTGCAGCAAGTTCAAACTTTTCTAGTTAGTGTAATCTAAGAAGATGTACAAATTAGTAGTATCGCTTCATTTCTAAAGCAGTTTGTTTAGAAAACATACATCTTCATTGCCGAACACTGTACTGTGTGAAATAAGGTAGTTCGGTTTTAGGAATCAGTTGCTTTCCTACGAAGAAGGTTTAGAGCAGCAACTTCAAACATTTTTAGTTAGTGTAATCTAAGATGTACAAATTAGTAGTATCGCTTCATTTCTAAAGTAGTTTCTTTAGAAATCATACATCTTCATTGCCGAATACTGTACTGTGTGAAATAAGTTAGTTCGGTTGTAGGAATCAGTTGCTTTCCTACGAAGAAGGTTAAGTTCAGCAACTTCAAACCTTCCTTGTTTGTGTAGTCTAACAAGATGTACAACTTACTAGTTTCGCTTCATTTCTAAAGTAGTTTCTTTAGAAAACAAACATCTTCATTGCCGAACACTGTACTGTGTGAAATAAGCTAGTTCGGTTCTAGGAATCAGTTGCTTTCTTACGAAGAAGGTTTAGTGCAGCAAGTTCAAACTTTTCTAGTTAGTGTATTCTAAAAAGATGTACAACTTTGTAGTTTCACTTCATTTCTAAAGCAGTTTGTTTAGAAAACATACATCTTCATTGCTGAAAACTGTACTGTGTGAAATAAGGTAGTTCAGTTGTAGGAATCAGTTGCTTTCCTACGAAGAAGGTTTAGTGCAGCAATTTCAAACATTTTTAGTTAGTGTAATCTAAGAAGATGTACAAATTAGTAGTATCGCTTCATTTCTAAAGTAGTTTGTTCAGAAAACAAACATCTTCATTGCCGAACACTGTACTGTGTGAAATAAGCTAGTTCGGTTCTAGGAATCAGTTGCTTTCCTACGAAGAAGGTTAAGTGCAGCAACTTCAAACCTTCCTTGTTTGTGTAGTCTAACAATATGTACAACTTACTAGTTTCGCTTCATTTCTAAAGTAGTTTCTTTAGAAAACAAACATTTTCATTGACGAACACTGTACTGTATGAAATAAGCTAGTTCGGTTCTAGGAATCAGTTGATTTCCTACGAAGAAGGTTTAGTGCAGCAAGTTCAAACTTTTCTAGTTAGTGTAATCTAAGAAGATGTACAAATTAGTAGTATCGCTTCATTTCTAAAGCAGTTTGTTTAGAAAACATACATCTTCATTGCCGAACACTGTACTGTGTGAAATAAGGTAGTTCGGTTTTAGGAATCAGTTGCTTTCCTACGAAGAAGGTTTAGAGCAGCAACTTCAAACATTTTTAGTTAGTGTAATCTAAGATGTACAAATTAGTAGTATCGCTTCATTTCTAAAGTAGTTTCTTTAGAAATCATACATCTTCATTGCGAATACTGTACTGTGTGAAATAAGTTAGTTCGGTTGTAGGAATCAGTTGCTTTCCTACGAAGAAGGTTAAGTTCAGCAACTTCAAACCTTCCTTGTTTGTGTAGTCTAACAAGATGTACAACTTACTAGTTTCGTTTCATTTCTAAAGTAGTTTCTTTAGAAAACAAACATTTTCATTGACGAACACTGTACTGTGTGAAATAAGCTAGTTCGGTGCTAGGTATCAGTTGCTTTCCTACGAACAAGGTTTAGTGCAGCAAGTTCAAACTTTTCCAGTTAGTGTAATCTAAGAAGATATACAAATTGGTAGTATCGCTTCATTTCTAAAGCAGTTTGTTTAGAAAACATACATCTTCATTGCCAAAAACTGTACTGTGTGAAATAAGTTAGTTAGGTTGTAGGAATCAGTTGCTTTCCTCACGAAGAAGGTTTAGTGCAGCAACTTCAAACATTTGTAGTTAGTGTAATCTAAGAAGGTGTACAAATTAGTAGTATCACTTCATTTCTAAAGTATTTACTTTAGAAAACAAACATCTTCATTGCGAACACTGTACTGTGTGAAATAAGCTAGTTCGGTTCTAGGAATCATTTGCTTTCCTACGGAAGAAGGTTTAGTGCAGCAACTTCAAACATTCCTTGATTGTGTAGTCTAACAAGATGTACAACTTACTAGTTTCGCTTCATTTCTAAAGTAGTTCTTTAGAAAAGAAACATCTTCATTGCCGAACACTGTACTGTGTGAAATAAGCTAGTTCGGTTGTAGGAATCAGTTGCTGTCCTACGAAGAAGGTTTAGTGCAGCAAGTTCAAACTTTTCTACTTAGTGTAGTAAAACAAGATGTACAACTTATTAGTATCGCTTCATTTCTAAAGCTGTTTGTTAGGAAAACAAACATCTTCATTGTGGAACACTGTACTGTGTGAAATAAGCTAGTTCGTTTCTAGGAATCAGTTGCTTTCCTACGAAGAAGATTAATTGCAGCAACTTCAAACCTTCCTTGTTTGTGTAGTCTAACAAGATGTACAACTTGCTAGTTTCCCTTCATTTCTAAAGTAGTTTCTTTAGAAAACAAACATCTTCATTGCCGAACACTGTACTGTGTGAAATAAGCTAGTTCGGATCTACGAATCACTTGCTTTCCTACGAAGAAGGTTTAGTGCAGCAAGTTCAAACTTTTCTACTTAGTGTAGTCTAACAAGATGTACAACTTAGTAGTATCGCTTCATTTCTAAAGCAGTTTGTTTAGAAAACATACATCTTCATTGCCGAAAACTGTACTGTGTGAAATAAGTTCGTTCGGTTGTAGGAATCAGTTGCTTTCCTACGAAGAAGGTTTAGTGCAGCAACTTCAAACATTTTTAGTTAGTGTAATCTAAGAAGCTGTACAAAATAGTAGTATGGCTTCGTTTCTAAAGCAGTTTGTTTAGAAAACAAACATCTTCATTTCCGAACACTGTACTGTGTGAAATAAGCTAGTTCGGTTCTAGGAATCAGTTGCTTTCCTACGAAGAAGGTTAAGTGCAGCAACTTCAAACCTTCCTTGTTTGTGTACTCTAACAAGATGTACAACTTACTAGTTTCGCTTCATTTCTAAAGTAGTTTCTTTAGAAAACAAACATTTTCATTGACGAACACTGTACTGTGTAAAATCAGCTAGTTCGGTTCTAGGAATCAGTTGCTTTCCTACGAAGAAGGTTTAGTGCAGCAAGTTCAAACTTTTCTAGTTAGTGTAGTCTAACAAGATATACAACTTAGTAGTATCGCTTCATTTCTAAAGCAGTTTGTTTAGAAAACATACATCTTCATTGCCGAAAACTGTACTGTGTGAAATAAGTTAGTTCGGTTGTAGGAATCAGTTGCTTTCCAACGAAGAAGGTTTAGTGCAGCAACTTCAAACATTTATAGTTACTGTAATCTAAGAAGATGTACAAATTAGTAGTATCGCTTCATTTCTAAAGTAGTTTCTTTAGAAAACAAACATCTTCATTGCCGAACACTGTACTGTGTGAAATAAGCTAGTTCGGTTCTAGGAATCAGTTGCTTTCCAACGAACAAGGTTTAGTGCAGCAACTTCAAACCTTCCTTGATTGTGTAGTCTAACGAGATGTACAACTTACTAGTTTCGCTTCATTTCTAAAGTAGTTTCTTTAGAAAACAAACATCTTCATTTCCGAACACTGTACTGTGTGAAATAAGCTACTTCAGTTCTAGGAATCAGTTGCTTTCCTACGAAGAAGGTTTCGTGCAGCAAGTTCAAACTTTTCTAGTTAGTGTAATCTAAGAAGATGTACAAATTAGTAGTATCGCTTCATTTCTAAAGCAGTTTGTTTAGAAAACAAACATCTTCATTGCCGAACACTGTACTGTGTGAAATAAGCTAGTTCGGTTCTTGGAATCATTTGCTTTCCTACGAAGAAGTTTTAGTGCAGCAACTTCAAACCTTCCCTGATTGTGTAGTCTAACAAGATGTACAACTTACTAGTTTCGCTTCATTTCTAAAGTAGTTTCTTTACAAAACAAACATCTTCATTGCCGAACACTGTACTGTGTGAAATAAGCTAGTTCGGTTCTAGGAATCAGTTGCTTTCCTACGAAGAAGGTTTAGTGCAGCAAGTTCAAACTTTTCTAGTTAGTGTAGTCTAACAAGATGTACAACTTAGTAGTATCGCTTCATTTATAAAGCATTTTGTTTAGAAAACATACATCTTCATTGCTGAAAACTGTACTGTGTGAAATAAGTTATTTCGGTTGTAGGAATCAGGTGCTTTCCTACGAAGAAGGTTTAGTGCAGCAAGTTCAAACTTTTCTAGTTAGTGTAATCTAAGAAGATGTACAAATTAGTAGTATCGCTTCATTTCTAAAGCAGTTTGTTTAGAAAACATACATCTTCATTGCCAAAACCTGTACTGTGTGAAGTAAGTTAGTTCGGTTGTAGGAATCAGTTGCTTTCCTATGAAGAAGGTTTAGTGCAGCAACTTCAAACATTTCTAGTTAGTGTAATCTAAGAAGATGTACAAATTAGTAGTATCGCTTCATTTCTAAAGTAGTTTGTTTAGAAAACAAACATCTTCATTGCCGAACACTGTACTGTGTGAAATAAGCTAGTTCGGTTCTGGGAAACAGTTGCTTTCCTACGAAGAAGGTTTAGTGAAGCAAGTTCAAACTTTTCTAGTTAGCGTAATCTAAAAAGATGTACAACTTCGTAGTTTCACTTCATTTCTAAAGCAGTTTGTTTAGAAAACATACATCTTCATTGCCGAAAACTGTACTGTGTGAAATAAGTTAGTTCGGTTGAAGGAATCATTTGCTTTCCTACGAAGAAGGTTTAGTGCAGCAACTTCAAACATTTTTAGTCAGTGTAATCTAAGAAGATGTACAAATTAGTAGTATCGCTTCATTTCTAAAGTAGTTTGTTTAGAAGACAAACATCTTCATTGCCGAACACTGTACTGTGTGAAATAAGCTAGTTCGGTTCTAGGAATCAGTTGCTTTCCTACGAAGAAAGTTAAGTGCAGCAACTTCAAACATTCCTTGTTTGTGTAGTCTAACAAGATATACAACTTACTAGTTTCCCTTCATTTCTAAAGTAGTTTCTTTAGAAAACAAACATCTTCATTGCCGAACACTGTACTGTGTGAAATAAGCTAGTTCGGATCTACCAATCACTTGCTTTCCTACAAAGAAGGTTTAGTGCAGCAAGTTCAAACTTTTCTACTTAGTGTAGTCTAACAAGATGTACAACTTAGTAGTATCGCTTCATTTCTAAAGCAGTTTGTTTAGAAAACATACATCTTCATTGCCGAAAACTGTACTGTGTGAAATAAGTTCGTTCGGTTGTAGGAATCAGTTGCTTTCCTACGAAGAAGGTTTAGCGCAGCAAGTTCAAACATTTTTAGTTAGTGTAATCTAAGAAGATGTACAAATTAGTAGTATGGTTTCTTTTCTAAAGCTGTTTGTTTAGAAAACAAACACCTTCATTTCCGAACACTGTACTGTGTGAAATAAGCTAGTTCGGTTCTAGGAATCAGTTGCTTTCCTACGAAGAAGGTTAAGTGCAGCAACTTCAAACCTTCCTTGTTTGTGTAGTCTGACCACATGTACAACTTACTAGTTTCGCTTCATTTCTAAAGTAGTTTCTTTAGAAAACAAACATTTTCATTGACGAACACTGTACTGTGTAAAATAAGCTAGTTCGGTTGTAGGAATCAGTTGCTTTCCTACGAAGAAGGTTTAGTGCAGCAAGTTCAAACTTTTCTAGTTAGTGTAGTCTAACAAGATATACAACTTACTAGTATCGCTTCATTTCTAAAGCAGTTTGTTTAGAAAACAAACATCTTCATTGTCAAAAACTGTACTGTGTTAAATAAGTTAGTTCGGTTGTAGGAATCAGTTGCTTTCCAACGAAGAAGGTTTAGTGCAGCAACTTCAAACATTTATAGTTACTGTAGTCTAACAAGATGTACAAATTACTAGTTTCGCTTCATTTCTAAAGTAGTTTCTTTAGAAAACAAACATCTCCATTTCCGAACACTGTACTGTGTGAAATAAGCTACTTCGGTTCTAGGAATCAGTTGCTTTCGTACGAAGAAGGTTTCGTGCAGCAAGTTCAAACTTTTCTAGTTAGTGTAATCTAAGAAGATGTACAAATTAGTAGTATCGCTTCATTTCTAAAGCAGTTTGTTTAGAAAACAAACATCTTCATTGCCGAACACTGTACTGTGTGAAATAAGCTTGTTCGGTTCTTGGAATCATTTGCTTTCCTACGAAGAAGTTTTAGTGCAGCAACTTCAAACCTTCCTTGATTGTGTAGTCTAACAAGATGTACAACTTACTAGTTTCGCTTCATTTCTAAAGTATTTTCTTTACAAAACAAACATCTTCATTGCCGAACACTGTACTGTGTGAAATAAGCTAGTTCGGTTCTAGGAATCAGTTGCTTTCCTACGAAGAAGGTTTAGTGCAGCAAGTTCAAACTTTTCTAGTTAGTGTAGTCTAACAAGATGTACAACTTAGTAGTATCGCTTCATTTATAAAGCATTTTGTTTAGAAAACATACATCTTCATTGCTGAAAACTGTACTGTGTGAAATAAGTTATTTCGGTTGTAGGAATCAGTGGCTTTCCTACGAAGAAGGTTTAGTGCAGCAAGTTCAAACTTTTCTAGTTAGTGTAATCTAAGAAGATGTACAAATTAGTAGTATCGTTTCATTTCTAAAGCAGTTTGTTTAGAAAACATACATCTTCATTGCCAAAACCTGTACTGTGTGAAGTAAGTTATTTCGGTTGTAGGAATCAGTTGCTTTCCTATGAAGAAGGTTTAGTGCGGCAACTTCAAACATTTGTACTTAGTGTAATATAATAAGATGTACAAATTAGTAGTATCGCTTCATTTCTAAAGTAGTTTGTTTAGAAAACAAACATCTTCATTACCCAACACTGTACTGTGTGAAATAAGCTAGTTCGGTTCTAGAAATCAGTTGCTTTCCTACGAAGAAGGTTAAGTGCAGCAACTTCAAACCTTCCTTGTTTGTGTAGTCTAAGAAGATGTACAACTTACTAGTTTCGCTTCATTTCTAAAGTAGTTTCTTTAGAAAACAAACATCTTCATTGCCGAACACTGTACTGTGTGAAATAAGCTAATTCGGTTCTAGGAATCAGTTACTTTCCTACGAAGAAGGTTTAGTGCAGCAAGTTCAATCTTTTCTAATTAGTGTAGTCTAACAAGATGTACAACTTAGTAGTATCGCTTCATTTCTAAAGCAGTTTGTTTAGAAAACATACATCTTCATTGCCGAAAACTGTACTGTGTGAAATAAGTTCGGTTGTAGGAATCAGTTGCTTTCCGACGAAGAAGGTTTAGTGCAGCATCTTCAAACATTTCTAGTTAGTGTAATCTAAGAAGATGTACAAATTAGTAGTTTCGCTTCATTTCTAAAGTAGTTTGTTTAGAAAACAAACATCTTCATTGCCAAACACTGTACTGTGTGAAATAAGCTAGTTCGGTTCTGGGAAACAGTTGCTTTCCTACGAAGAAGGTTTAGTGAAGAAGTTCAAACTTTTCTAGTTAGTGTAATCTAAAAAGATGTACAACTTCGTAGTTTCACTTCATTTCTAAAGCAGTTTGTTTAGAAAACATATATCTTCATTGCCGAAAAGTGTACTGTGTGAAATAAGTTAGTTCGGTTGAAGGAATCAGTTGCTTTCCTACGAAGAAGGTTTAGTGCAGCAACTTCAAATATTTTTAGTCAGTGTAATCTAAGAAGATGTACAAATTAGTAGTATCGCTTCATTTCTAAAGTAGTTTGTTTAGAAGACAAACATGTTCATTGCCGAACACTGTACTGTGTGAAATAAGCTATTTCGGTTCTAGGAATCAGTTGCTTTCCTACGAAGAAAGTTAAGTGCAGCAACTTCAAACCTTCCTTGTTTGTGTAGTCTAACAAGATATACAACTTACTAGTTTCGCTTCATTTCTAAAGTAGTTTCTTTAGAAAACAAACATCTTCATTGCCGAAAACTGTACTGTGTGAAATAAGCTAGTTCGGTTCTAGGAATCAGTTCCTTTCCTACGAAGAAGGTTTAGTGCAGCAAGTTCAAACTTTTCTAGTTAGTGTAGTCTAACAAGATGTACAACTTAGTAGTATCGCTTCATTTCTAACGCAGTTTGTTTAGAAAACATACATCTTCATTGCCGAAAACTGTACTGTGTGAAATAAGTTAGTTCGGTTGTAGGAATCAGTTGCTTTCCTACGAAGAAGGTTTAGTGAAGCAACTTCAAACATTTCTAGTTAGTGTAATCTAAGAAGGTGTAAAAATTAGTAGCATGGCTTCATTTCTAAAGCAGTTTGTTTAGAAAACAAACATCTTCATTTCCGAACACTGTACTTTGTGAAATAAGCTAGTTCGGTTCTAGGAATCAGTTGCTTTCCTACGAAGAAGGTTTAGTGCAGCAACTTCAAACCTGTCCTAGATGGTGTAGTCTAACAAGATGTACAACTTACTAGTTTCGTTTCATTTCTAAAGTAGTTTCTTTAGAAAACAAACATTTTCATTGACGAAAACTGTACTGTGTGAAATAAGCTAGTTCGGTTCTAGGAATCAGTTGCTTTCCTACGAAGAAGGTTTAGTGCAGAAAGTTCAAACTTTTCTAGTTAGTGTAATCTAAGGACATGTACAAATTAGTAGTATCGCTTCATTTCTAAAGCAGTTTGTTTAGAAAACATACATCTTCATTGCCAAACTGCAGTGTGTGAAATAAATTAGTTCGGTTGTAGGAATCAGTTGCTTTCCTACGAAGAAGGTTTAGTGCAGCAAGTTCAAACTTTTCTAGTTAGTGTAGTCTAACAAGGTGTACAACTTAGTAGTATCGCTTCATTTCTAAAGCAGTTTGTTAGGAAAACAAACATCTCCATTGCCGAACACTGTACTGTGTGAAATAAGCTAGTTCGGGTCTAGGAATCAGTTGCTTTCCTACGAAGAAGGTTAAGTGCAGCAACTTCAAACCTTCCTTGTTTGTGTAGTCTGACAAGATGTACAACTTACTACTTTCGCTTCATTTCTAAAGTAGTTTCTTTAGAAAACAAACATCTTCATTGCAGAACACTGTACTGTGTGAAATAAGCTAGTTCGGTTCTAGGAATCACTTGCTTTCCTACGAAGAAGGTTTAGTGCGGCAACTTCAAACTTTTCTAGTTCGTGTAGTCTAACAAGATGTACAACTTAGTAGTATCGCTTCATTTCTAAAGCAGTTTGTTTAGAACACATACATCTTCATTGCCGAAAACTGTACTGTTTGAAAAAAGTTAGTTAGGTTGTAGGAATCAGTTGCTTTCCTACGAAGAAGGTTTAGTGTAGCAACTTCCAACATTTCTAGTTACTGTAATCTAAGAAGATGTACAAATTAGTAGTATCGCTTCATTTCTAAAGTAGTTTGTTTAGAAAACAAACATCTTCATTGCCGAACACTGTACTGTGTGAAATAAGCTAGTTCGGTTCTAGGAATCAGTTGCTTTCCTACGAAGAAGGTTAAGTGCAGTAACTTCAAACCTTCCTTGTTTTTGTAGTCTAACAAGATGTACAACTTACTAGTTTCGCTTCATTTCTAAAGTAGTTTCTTTAGAAAACAAACATTTTCATTGACGAACACTGTACTGTGTAAAATAAGCTAGTTCGGTTCTAGGAATCAGTTGCTTTCCTACGAAGAAGGTTTAGTGCAGCAAGTTCAAACTTTTCTAGTTAGTGTAGTCTAACAAGATGTACAACTTAGTAGTATCGCTTCATTTCTAAAGCAGTTTGTTTAGAAAACATACATCTTCATTGCCGAAAACTGTACTGTGTGAAATAAGTTCTTTCGGTTGTAGGAATCAGTTGCTTTCCTACGAAGAAGGTTTAGTGCAGCAAGTTCAAACATTTCTAGTTAGTGTAATCTAAGAAGATGTACAAATTAGTAGTATCGCTTCATTTCTAAAGTAGTTTTTTAGAAAACAAACATCTTCATTGCCGAACACTGTACTGTGTGAAATAAGCTAGTTCGGTTCTAGGAATCAGTTGCTTTCCTACGAAGAAGGTTTAGTGCAGCAACTTCAAACCTTCCTTGATTGTTTACTCTAACAAGATGTACAACTTACTAGTTTCGCTTCATTTCTAAAGCAGTTTGTTTAGAAAACATACATCTTCATTGCCGAAAACGGTAATGTGTGAAATAAGTTCGGTTGTAGGAATCAGTTGCTTTCCTACGAAGAAGGTTTAGTGCAGCAACTTCAAACATTTCTAGTTAGTGTGATCTAAGAAGATGTACAAATTAGTAGTATCGCTTCATTTCTAAAGTAGTTTGTTTAGAAAACAAACATCTTCATTCCCGAACACTGTACTGTGTGAAATAAGCTAGTTCGGTTCTAGGAATCAGTTGCTTTCCTACGAAGAAGGTTAAGTGCAGCAACTTCAAACCTTCCTTGTTTGTGAAGTCTAACAAAATGTACAACTTACTAGTTTCGCTTCATTTCTAAAGTAGTTTCTTTAGAAAACAAACATCTTCATTGCCGAAGACTTTACTGTGTAAAATAAGCTAGTTCGCTTCTAGGAATCAGTTGCTTTCCTACGAAGAAGGTTTAGTGCAGCAAGTTCAAACTTTTCTAGTTAGTGTAATCTAACAAGATGTACAACTTAGTAGTTTCACTTCATTTCTAAAGCAATTTCTTTAGGAAACAAACATCTTCATTGCCGAACACTGTACTGTGTGAAATAAGTTAGTTCGGTTAGAGGAATCAGTTGCTTTCCTACGAAGAAGGTTAAGTGCAGCAACTTCAAACCTTCCTTGTTTGTGTAGTCTAACAAGATGTACAACTTACTAGTTTCGCTTCATTTATAAAGTAGTTTCTTTAGAAAACAAACATCTTCATTACCGAACACTGTACTGTGTGAAATAAGCTAGTTCGGTTCTAGGAATCAGTTGCTTTCCTACGAAGAAGGTTTAGTGCAGCAAGTTCAAACTTTTCTAGCTAGTGTAGTCTAACAACATGTACAACTTAGTAGTATCGCTTCATTTCTAAAGCAGTTTGTTTAGAAAACATACATCTTCATTGTCGAAAACTGTACTGTGTGAAATAAGCTAGTTCGGTTCTAGGAATCAGTTGCTTTCCTACGAAGAAGGTTAAGTGCAGCAACTTCAAACCTTCCTTGTTTGTGTAGTCTAACAAGATGTACAACTTACTAGTTTCCCTTCATTTCTAAAGTCGTTTCTTTAGAAAACAAACATCTTCATTGCCGAACACTGTACTGTGTGAAATAATCTAGTTCGGTTCTAGGAATCATTTGCTTTCCTAGGAAGAAGGTTTAGTGCAGCAACTTCAAACCTTCCTTGATTGTGTAGTCTAACAAGATGTACAACTTACTAGTTTCGCTTCATTTCTAAAGCAGTTTGTTTAGAAAACATACATCTTCACTGCCGAAAACTGTACTGTGTGAAATAAGTTAGTTCGGCTGTAGGAATCAGTTGCTTTACTACGAAGAAGGTTTAGTGCAGCAACTTCAAACATTTCTAGTTAGTGTGGTCTAAGACGATGTACAAATTAGTAGTATCGCTTCATTTCTAATCTTGTTTGTTTAGAAAACAAACATCTTCATTGCCGAACACTGTACTGTGTGAAATAAGCTAGTTCGGTTCTAGGAATCATTTTCTTTCCTACGAAGAAGGTTTAGTGCAGAAACTTCAAACCTTCCTTGATTGTGTAGTCTAACAAGATGTACAACTTACTAGTTTCGCTTCATTTCTAAAGCAGTTTCTTTAGAAAACGACCATCTTCATTGCCGAACACTGTACTGTGTGAAATAAGCTAGTTCGGTTCTAGGAATCAGTTCCTTTCCTACGAAGAAGGTTTAGTGCAGCAAGTTCAAACTTTTCTGGTTAGTGTAATCTAACAAGTTGTACAACTTAGTAGTTTCACTTCATTTTTAAAGCAGTTTCTTTAGGAAACAAACATCTTCATTGCCGAACACTGTACTGTGTGAAATAAGTTAGTTCGGTTGTAGGAATCAGTTGCTTTCCTACGAAGAAGGTTAAGTGCAGCAACTTCAAACCTTCCTTGTTTGTGTAGTCTAACAAGATGTACAACTTACTAGTTTCGCTTCATTTCTAAAGTAGTTTCTTTAGAAAACATACATCTTCATTGCCGAAAACTGTACTGCGTGAAATAAGTTAGTTCGTTTGTAGGAATCAGTTGCTTTCCTACGAAGAAGGTTAAGTGCAGCAACTTCAAACCTTCCTTGTGTAAGTAGTCTGACAAGATGTAAAACTTACTAGATTCGCTTCATTTCTAAAGTAGTTCCTTTAGAAAACAAACATCTTCATTGCTGAACACTGTACTGTTTGAAATAAGTTAGTTCGGTTCTAGGAATCAGTTGCTTTCCTACGAAGAAAGTTTAGTGCAGCAAGTTCAAACTTTTCTAGTTAGTGTAGTCTAACAAGATCTACAACTTAGTAGTATCGCTTCATTTCTAAAGCCGTTTTTTTAGAAAACATACATCTTCATTGCCGAAAACTGTACTGTGTGAAATAAGTTAGTTCGGTTGTAGGAATCACTTGCTTTCCTACGAAGAAGGTTTAGTGCAGCAACTTCAAACATTTCTAGTTAGTGTAATCTAAGAAGACGTATAAATTAGTAGTATCGCTTCATTTCTAAAGTAGTTTGTTTAGAAAACAAACATCTTCATTGCCGAACACTGTACTGTGTGAAATAAGCTAGTTCGGTTCTAGGAATCAGTTGCTTTCCTACGAAGAAGGTGAAGTGCAGCAACTTCAAACCTTCCTTGTTTGTGTAGTCTAACAAGATGTACAACTTACTAGTTTTGCTTCATTTCTAAAGTAGTTTCTTTAGAAAACAAACATCTTCATTGCCGAACACTGTACTGTGTGAAATAAGCTAGTTCGGTTCTAGGAATCAGTTGCTTTCCTACGAAGAATGTTTAGTGCAGCAAGTTCAAACTTTTCTACTTAGTGTAGTCTAACAAGTTGTACAACTTAGCAGTATCGCTTCATTTCTAAAGCAGTTTGTTTAGAAAACATACATCTTCATTGCCGAACACTGTACTGTGTGAAATAAGCTAGTTCGGTTCTAGGAATTACTTGCATTCCTACGAAGAAGGTTTAGTGCAGCAACTTCAAACATTTCTAGTTAGTGTAATCTAAGAAGATGTACAAATTAGTAGTACCTCTTCATTTCTAAAGCAGTTTCTTTAGAAAACAAACATCTTCATTGCCGAACACTGTACTGTGTGAAATAAGCTAGTTCGGTTCTAGGAATCACTTGCATTCCTACGAAGAAGGTTTAGTGCAGCAACTTCAAACATTTCTAGTTAGTGTAATCTAAGAAATGTACAAATTAGTAGTATCGCTTCATTTCTAAAGTAGTTTGTTTAGAAAACAAACATCTTCATTGCTGAACACTGTACTGTGTGAAATAAGCTAGTTCGCTTCTGGGAATCAGTTGCTTTCGTACGAAGAAGGTTTGGTGCAGCAATTTCAAACTTTTCTAGTTAGTGTAAAATAACAAGATGTACAACGTAGTAGTTTCACTTCATTTCTAAAGCAGTTTCTTTAGGAAACAAACATCTTCATTGCCGAACACTGTACTGTGTGAAATAAGTTAGTTCGGTTAGAGGAATCAGTTGCTTTCCTACGAAGAAGGTTAAGTGCAGCAACTTCAAACCTTCCTTGTTTGTGTAGTCTAGCAAGATGTATAACTTACTAGTTTCTCTTCATTTCTAAAGTAGTTTCTTTAGAAAACAAACATCTTCATTGCCGAACACTGTACTGTGTGAAATAAGCTAGTTCGGTTCTAGGAATCAGTTGGTTTCCTACGAAGAAGGTTTAGTGCAGCAACTTCAAACATTTCTGGTTAGTGTAATCTAAGAAGATGTACAAGTTAGTAGTATCGATTCATTTCTAAAGTTGTTTGTTTAGAAAACAAACATCTTCTTTGCCGAACACTGTACTGTGTGAAATAAGCTATTTCGGTTCTAGGAATCATTTGCTTTCCTACGAAGAAGGTTTAGTGCAGCAACTTCAAACCTTCCTTGATTATGTAGTCTAAAAAGATGTACAACTTCCTAGTTTCGCTTCATTTCTAAAGCAGTTTGTTTACAAAACATACATCTTCATTGCCGAAAACTGTACTGTGTAAAATAAGTTAGTTCGGTTGTAGGAATCAGTTGCTTTCCTACGAAGAAGGTTTAGTGCACCAACATCAAACATTTCTAGTTAGTGTAATCTAAAAGATGTACAAATTAGTAGTTTCTCTTCATTTCTAAAGTAGTTTCTTTAGAAAACAAACATCTTCATTGCCGAACACTGTACTGTGTGAAATAAGCTAGTTCGGTTCTAGGAATCAGTTGCTTTCCTACGAAGAAGGTTAAGTGCAGCAACTTCAAACCTTCCTTGTTTGTGTAGTCTAACAAGATATACAACTTATTAGTTTCGCTTCATTTCTAAAGTAGTTTCTTTAGAAAACAAACATCTTCATTGCCGAACACTGTACTGTGTGAAATAAGCTAGTTCGGTTCTAGGAATCAGTTGCTTTCCTACGAAGAAGGTTTAGTGCAGCAACTTCAAACATTTCTAGTTAGTGTAATCTAAGAAGATGTACAAATTAGTAGTATCGCTTCATTTCTAACGTTGTTTGTTTAGAAAACATACATCTTCATTGCCGAACAGTGTACTGTGTGAAATAAGCTATTTCGGTTCTAGGAATCATTTGCTTTCCTACGAAGAAGGTTTAGTGCAGCAACTTCAAACCTTCCTTGATTATGTAGTCTAACAAGATGTACAACTTACTAGTTTCGCTTTATTCCTAAAGCAGTTTCTTTAGAAAACAAACATCTTCATTGCCCAACACTGTAATGTGTGAAACAAGCCAGTTCGGTTCTAGGAATCAGTTGCTTTCCTACGAAGAAGGTTTAGTGCAGCAACTTCAAACATTTCTAGTTAGTGTAATCTAAAAAGATATACAAATTAGTAGTATCGCTTCATTTCTAAAGTAGTTTGTTTATAAAACAAACATCTTCATTGCGGAACACTGTACTGTGTGAAATAAGCTAGTTCGGTTCTAGGAATCAGTTGCTTTCCTACGAAGAAGGTTAAGTGCAGCAACTTCAAACCTTCCTTGTTTGTGTAGTCTAACAAGATGTACAACTTACTAGTTTCGCTTAATTTCTAAAGTAGTTTCTTTAGAAAACAAATATCTTCATTGCTGAACACTGTACTGTGTGAAATAAGCTAGTTCGGTTCTAGGAATCAGTTGGTTTCCTACGAAGAAAGTTTAGTGCAGCAAGTTCAAACTTTTCTAGTTAGTGTAGTCTAACAAGATATACAACTTAGTAGTATCGCTTCATTTCTAAAGCAGTTTGTTTAGAAAACATACATCTTCATTACCGAAAACTGTACTGTGTGAAATAAGTTAGTTCGGTTGTAGGAATCAGTTGCTTTCCTACGAAGAAGGTTTAGTGCAGCAACTTCAAACATTTCTAGTTAGTGTAATATAAGAAGATGTACAAATTAGTAGTATCGCTTCATTTCTAAAGTAGTTTGTTTAGAAAACAAACATCTTCATTGCCGAACACTGTACTGTGTGAAATAAGCTAGTTCGGTTCTAGGTATCAGTTGCTTTCCTACGAAGAAGGTTAAGTGCAGCAACTTCAAACCTTCCTTGTTTGTGTAGTCTAACAAGATGTACAACTGACTAGTTTCGCTTCATTTCTAAAGTAGTTTCTTTAGAAAACAAACATCTTCATTACCGAACACTGTACTGTGTGAAATAAGCTAGTTCGGTTCTAGGAATCAGTTGCTTTCCTACGAAGAAGGTTTAGTGCAGCAAGTTCAAACTTTTCTAGTTAGTGTAATCTAAAAAGATGTACAACTTCGTAGTTTCACTTCATTTCTAAAGCAGTTTGTTTAGAAAACATACAGCTTCATTGCTGAAAACTGTACTGTGTGAAATAAGTTAGTTCGGTTGTAGGAATCAGTTGCTTTACTACGAAGAAAGTTTAGTGCAGCAACTTCAAACATTTCTAGTTAGTGTAATCTAAGAAGATGTACAAATTAGTAGTATCGCTTCATTTCTAAAGTTGTTTGTTTAGAAAACAAACGTCTTCATTGCCGAACACTTTACTGTGTGAAATAAGCTAGTTCGGTTCTAGGAATCATTTGCTTTCCTACGAAGAAGGTTGAGTGCAGCAACTTCAAACCTTCCTTGATGGTGTAGTCTAACAAGATGTACAACTTACTAGTTTCGGTTCATTTCTAAAGTAGTTTCTTTAGAAAACAAACATCTTCATTGCCGAACACTGTACTGTGTGAAATAAGCTAGTTCGGTTCTAGGAATCACTTGCTTTCCAACGAAGAAAGTTTAGTGCAGCAAGTTCAAACTTTACTGGTTAGTGTAATCTAACAAGATGTACAACTTAGTAGTTTCACTTCATTTCTAAAGCTGTTTCTTTTGGAAACAAACATCTTCATTGCCGAACACTGTACTGTGTGAAATAAGTTAGTTCGGTTGTAGGAATCAGTTGCTCTCCTACAAAGAAGGTTAAGTGCAGCAACTTCAAACCCTCCTTGATTGTGTAGTCTAACAAGATGTACAACTTAATAGTTTCGCTTCATTTCTAAAGCAGTTTCTTTAGAAAACAAACATCTTCATTGCCGAACACTGTACTGTGTGAAATATTCTAGTTCGGTTCTAGGAATCTGTTGCTTTCCTACGAAGAAGGTTTAGGGCAGCAAGTTCAAACTTTTCTACTTAGTGTAGTCTAACAAGATGTACAACTTAGTAGTATCGCTTCATTTCTAAAGCAGTTTGTTTAGAAAACATACATCTTCATTGCCGAAACTGTACTGTGAAATAAGTTAGTTCGTTGTAGGAATCAGTTGCTTTCCTACGAGAAGAAGGTTTAGTGCAGCAACTTCAAACATTTCTAGTTAGTGTAATCTAAGAAGATGTACAAATTAGTAGTATCGCTTCATTTCTAAAGTAGTTTGTTTTGAAAACAAACATCTTCATTACCGAAAACTGTACTGTGTGAAATAAGCTAGTTCGGTTCTAGAAATCAGTTGCTTTCCTACGAAGAAGGTTAAGTGCAGCAACTTCAAACCTTCCTTGTTTATGTAGTCTAAAAAGATGTACAACTTACTAGTTTCACTTCATTTCTAAAGTAGTTTCTTTAGAAAACATACATCTTCATAGCCGAAAACTGTACTGTGTGAAATAAGCTAGTTCGGTTCTAGGAATCAGTTGCTCTCCTACGAAGAAGGTTTAGTGCAGCAAGTTCAAACTTTTCTAGTTAGAGTAATCTAAAAAGATGTACAACTTCGTAGTTTCACTTCATTTCTAAAGCAGTTTGTTTAGAAAACATACATCTTCATTGCCGAAAACTGTACTGTGTGAAATAAGTTAGTTTGGTTGTAGGAATCAGTTGCTTTACTACGAAGAAGGTTTAGTGCAGCAACTTCAAACATTTCTAGTTAGTGTAATCTAAGAAGATGTACAAATTAGTAGTATCACTTCATTTCTAAAGTTGTTTGTTTAGAAAACAAACATCTTCATTGCCGAACACTTTACTTGTGAAATAAGCTAGTTCCGTTCTAGGAATGATTTTCTTTCCTACGAAGAAGGTTTAGTGCAGCAACTTCAAACATTTCTAGTTAGTGTAATCTAAGAAGATGTACAAATTAGTAGTATCGCTTCATTTCTAAAGTAGTTTGTTTAGAAAACAAACATCTTCATTACGGAAAACTGTACTGTGTGAAATAAGCTAGTTCGGTTCTAGAAATCAGTTGCTTTCCTACGACGAAGGTTAAGTGCAGCAACTTCAAACCTTCCTTGTTTATGTAGTCTAAGATGTACAACTTACTAGTTTCAACTTTATTTGCAAAGTGGTTGTTTGAAAACAAACATCTTCATTCTGCGAACACTGTACTGTGTGAAATAAGCTAGTTCGAGTTCTAGGAATCAGTTGCTCCCTCTGAAGAAGGTTTAGTGCAGCAATTCAAACACTAGTTAGTGTAATCTAACAAGATGTAGTATACCTGAATTACGCTTCGCCTCTAAAGTAGTTTGTTTCAGAAACAAAACATCTTCATTACCGAAAACTGGCACTGTGTGAAATAAGTTAGTTTGGTTGTAGAATCAGTTGGCACACTACGAAGAAGGTTTAGTGCAGCAACTTCAAACATTTCTAGTTAGTGTAATCAGAAAGTGTACAAATTAGTAGTATCACTTCATTTCTAAAGTTGTTTGTTTAGAAAGCAAAACATCTTCATTGCCGAACACTTTACTTGTGAAATAAGCTAGTTCCGTTCTGGAATGATTTTTTCTTTCTCTCTGAAAATTTAGTGCAGCAACTGACATTTTCTAGTTGGTGTAATCTGAAGATGTACAAATTAGTAGTATAAGCTTCATTTCTAAAGTAGTTTGTTTAGAAAACAAACATCTTCGTGCGGAAAAACTGTACTGTGTACGAAATAAGCTAGTTAGGTTCTAGAAATCAGTTGCTTTCCTCACGGCCCGAAGGTTAAGTGCAGCAACTTCAAACCTTCCTTGTTTATGTAGTCTAAAAGATGTACAACTTAGTAGTTTCACTTCATTTCTAAAGCAGTTTTTGGAAACAAACATCTTAGTGCGAACACTGTACTGTGTGAAATGATTAAGTTCAGTTTGTGAGTCATTTGCTCTCCTACAAGCGTAGTTTAAGTGCAGCAACTTCAAACCCTCCTTGATTGTGTAGTCTAACAGGTATACAGCTTACTAGTTTCGCTTCATTTCTAAAGTAGTTTCTTTAGAAAGCGAGCATCTTCATTGCGGACACTGAACTGTGTGAAATATTCTAGTTGAGTT
>JAEOAD010001090.1:0-59358 GCA_036365145.1 Orientallactaga sibirica | reverse complement strand
CAGTATTATACCGTTCGGTTACGTATTGCTAAGAAAGAATCTACTAACTTGTACATCTTGTTAGATTACACAAACCAGGAAGTATCAACTTACTTCACTCAACCATCTTCATGGAAAAACAACTCATTCAGGTAGAACTAGCTTATTTCACACAGTACGGTGTTAAACGTGAAGACCTTTATTTTCTCAGGAAATTACTTTAGAAATTGAATCTACTATGATGATGTACATCCTGGTAGATTAAAAACAAGAAAGTATCAACTTGCTGCACTCGAACTAGCTTATTTCACAGTGCAGTTTTTGCATTGAAGATCTTTGTTTTCTAAGCAAACTACTTTAGAAATGAAAAGAATCTCTAAGTTTTACACTTGTTAGATTACACAAACCAGGAAAATATCCAACTTGCTGCACTCAACTGTCTTTGTGGGAAGTAACTCATTCCGAACAGAACTAGCTTATTTCACACTGTACAGTTTTAGTCAATGAATGCCTTTGTTTTTCTAAGCAAATTACTTAAGAAATGAAACAAATCTACTAAGTTGTACATCTTGTTAGGTTACACAATCCAGGAAACTTTCAACTTGCTGCACTCAACCGTCTTCATAGGGAAAGCAACTCATCAAAAAATGGGCTTGCTTATTTCACAAAGGGACAGTATTCGGAAATAAAGATCTTTGTTTTCTAAGAAAACTACATTAGAAATGAAAACAATCTACTAAGTTGTACATCTTTTAGATTACACAAACCAGGAAAGTATCAACTTCACTCAACCATCTTCATGGGAAAGCAACTCATTCCCAGAACAGAACTAGCTTATTTCACACAGTACAGTGTTGAAAATGAAGACCTTTGTTTTCAAAACAAACTACTTTAGAAATGAAACAGAATCTACTAAGTTGTACATCTTGTTAGATTACACAAACCAGGAAAAGTATCAACTTGCTGCACTCAACCATCTTTGTAGGAAAGCAACTCATTCCAAGAACAGAACTAGCTTATTTCACACAGTACAGTTTTTGGCAATGAAGATTTTTGTTTTCTAAACAAACTACTTTAGAAATGAAACAGATCTACTAAGTTGTACATCTTGTTAGATTACACAAACCAGGAAAGTTTGATCTTGCTGCACTCAACCGTCTTTAGTAAAGCAACTCATTCTGAGAACAGAACTAGCTTATTTCACACAGTACAGTTTTTGGCAATGAAGATCCTTTGTTTTCTAAGCAAACTGCTTTAGAAATGAACACATCTACTAAGTTTTACATCTTGTTAGATTACATAACCAGGAAAATATCCACTTGCTGCACTCAACCATCTTTTGGGAAATCAACTCATTCAGAGAACAGAACTAGCTTATTTCACACAGTACAGTTTTTGGGCAATGAAGATCTTTGTTTTCTAAACAAACTACTTTGGAAATGAAACAGAATCTACTAAGTTGTACATCTTGTTAGATTACAAAACCAGGTAAGTATCAACTTGCTGCACTCAACCATCTTCATAGTAAAGCAACTCATTCCAAGAAACAGAACTAGCTTATTTCACACAATACAGTGTTCAGCAATAAAGATCTTTGTTTTCTCAGGGAACTACTTTAGAAATTAAAGGAATCTACTATGATGTACATCCTGGTAGATTACAAAAAACAGGAAAGTTTCAACTTGCTGCACTGAACCATCTTGCTGCTTCTTTGTAAAAGCAACTCATTCCGAGAACAGAACTGGCTTATTTCACACAGTACACAGTTCAGCAATGAAGACTCTTTGTTTTCAAAGCAAAGACATTAGAAATGAAACAAATCTACTAACTTGTATATCTGATTAGATTACACAAACTAGGAAAGTATTAACTTGCTGCATTCAACTGTTTTTGTGTAAAGCAACTCATTCTGAGAACAGAACCAGCTTATTTCACACTGTACAGTGTTCGACAATGAAGATCATTGTTTTGTAAGCAAACTACTTTAGAAATGAAAGGAATCTACTAAGTTGTACATCTTGTTAGATTACACAAAGCAGGAAAGTTTGATCTTACTGCACTCAACCGTCTTAGAGTGAAAAGCAACTCATTTCGAGAACAGAACTAGCTTATTTCACTAAGATTTACAACTTAGTATATTCGTTTTGTTTCTAAAGTAGTTTGTTTAGAAAACAAAGATCTTCATTGTCAAAAATTGTACTGTGTGAAATAGGCTAGTTCTGTTCTTGGAATGAGTTGCTTCACTATGAGGACGGTTGAGTGCAGCAAGTCATACTTTCCTGCTTTGTGTAATCTAACAAGATGTACAACTTAGTAGATTCGTTTCATTTCTAAAGTAGTTTGCTTAGAAAACAAAGATCTTCATTTCCAACACTGTACTTTGTGAAATAAGCTAATCTATTCGAATGAGTTGCTTTCCTTAAGACAGTTGAGTGCAATCAGTTCAAACGTTAGTGGTTTGTGAAATCTAACAACTTGTACAACTTAGTAGATTCATTTCATTTCTAAAGTAGTTTGTCTGGAAACAAAGATCTTCATTGCCAAAAACTGTACTGTGTGAAATAAGCTATTTTTGTTCTCAGAATGAGTAGCTTTACCAACGATGGTTGAGTGCAGCAAGTTGATATTTCCCGGTTTTGTGTAATCTAACAAGATGTACACATTAGTAGATTCATTTCATTTCTAAAGTAGTTTGCTTTTGAAAACAAAGATCTTCATTGCTGAACACTGTATTGTGTGAAATAAGCTAGTTCTGTTCTAGGAAAGAGTTGCTTTACTACTAAGACAGTTGAGTGCCACAAGTAGATATTACCTGGTTTGTGTAATCTAACAACATGTACAACTTAGTAGAATCATTTCATTTCTGAAGTAGGTTGTTTAGAAAACAAAGATCTTCATTGCTGAACACTACTCTGTGAAATAAGCTAGTTCTGTTCTAGGAATGTGTTGCTTTCCTATGAAGACGGTTGAGTGTAGCAAGTTGAAATTTTCCTTGATTATGTAATCTAACAAGATGTACAACTTAGTAGATTCAACCATTTCTAAAGTAGTTTGCTTAGAAAACAAAGATCTTCATTGCCAAAACTGTACTTTCAGTGAAATAAGCTAGTTCTGTTCTCGGAATGGGTAGCTTTACTATGAAGACTGTTGAGTGCAGGAGGTTCAAACTTTTCTGTTTTGTGTAATCTAACAAGATGTACAACTTAGTAGATTCATGTCATTTCTAAAGCTGTTTGCTCAGAAAACAAAGATCTTCATTGCCAAACACTGTACTGTGTGAAATAAAGATAGTTCTGTTCTTGGAATGAGTTGCTTTCCTATGAAGATGGTTGAGTGCAGCAACTTCAAACTTTCCTGACTTGTGTAATCTAACAAGATATATAACTTAGTAGATTCGTTTATTTCTAAAGTAGTATGCTTAGAAAACAAAGATCTTCATTGCCGAAGACTGTACTGTGTGAAATAAGCTAGGTCTGTTCTCGGAATGAGTTGCTTTACTATGAAGACGGTTGAGTGCAGCAGTTGATACTTTCCTGGTTTGTGCAATATAACAATATATACAACTTAGTAGATTTGTTTCATTTCTAAAGCAGTTTGGTAAGAAAACAAAGATCTTCATTGTCGAACACTATACTTTGTGAAATAAGCTGGTTCTGTTTTGCAATGATTTGCTTTACTATGAAGTCCGTTGAGTGTGGCATGTTGATAATTTCCTCGTTTCTGTAAATTAACAAGAAATACAATTTAGTAGATTTGTTTCGTTTCTAAAGTAGTTCTCTTTAGAAAACAAAGGTCTTCATTGTCCAAAACTGTACTTTGTGAAATAAGCTAGTTCTTCTGTTCTCAGAATGAGATGCTTTCCCCACGAAGACAGTTGAGTGTAGGAAGTTGATACTTTCCTGGTTTGTGTAATGTAACAAGATTTACAACATAGTCGATCCGTTTCATTATGAAAACTGTTTCCTTAGAAAACAAATATCTTTATTTCTGAACATTGTACTGTGTGAAATAAGCTTGTTCTGTTTTCGGAATGAGTTCTTATCCTATGAAGACGGTTGAGTCAGCAAGTTGAAACTTTACAGGTTTATGTAATCTAACAAGATGTACAACTTAGTTTATTCGTTTCATTTCTAAATTCGTTTGCCTAGAAAACAAAGATGTTCGTTGCCAAACACTGTACTGTGTGAAATAAGCTAGTTCTGTTCTCAGAATGAGTTGCTTTCCTATGAAAACAGTTGAGTGCAGGAGGTTCAAACTTTCCTGGTTTGTGTAATCTAACAAGATGTACAACTTAGTAGATTTGTTTCACTTCTAAAGTAGTTTGTTTAGAAAAGAAAAGTCTTCATTGCTGAACACTGTACTGTTTGAAATAAGCTTGTTCTGTTCTTGGAATGCCTTGCTTTCCCACGAAGTCCGTAGAGTTCATCTAGATCAAACTTACGTGGTTTGTGTAATCAAAAAAGATATACAAATTAGTAGATCCGTTTTTTTTCTAAAGTAGTTTGCTTAGAAAAGAAAGATCTCCATTGCCCAACACTGTACAGTGTGAAATAAGGTAGATCTGGTCTCGGATTGAGATGCTTTCCTACTAAATGGTGGAATGCAGGAAGGTCAAACTTTCCTGGTTTGTGTAATCTAACACAATGTACAACTTAGTAGATTTGTTTCATTTCTAAAGTAGTTTGCTTAAAAAACAAAGAACTTCATTGCCTTAAACTGTACTCTGTGAAGTAAGCTAGTTCTGTTGTTGGAATGAGTTGCTTTACTACTAAGAATGTTGAGTGCAGCAAGTTGATACTTTCCTGGTTTGTATAATCTAAAAAGATGTACAACGTAGTAGATTCGTTTAAATTTTAAATAGTTTGCTTTCAAAACAAAGATCTTCATTGCCAAACACTGTAGTGTGTGAAATAAGCTAGTTCTGTTCTCAGAATGAGTTGCTTTCCTGCGAAGACAGTTGACTGCAGCAGGTTCAAACTTTTCTGGTTTGTGTAATCCAAGAAGATGTGCAACTTTGTAGATTTGTGTCATTTCTAAAGTCGTTTGCTCAGACAACAAAGATCTTCATTGCTGAACACTGTACTGTGTGAAATAAGCTAGTTCTGTTCTCGGAATGAGTTGCTTTCAAAGTCAGACGTTTGAGTGCAGCAACTTCAAACTTTCCTGACTTGTGTAATCTAACAGGATATACAACTTAGTAGATTCGTTTCATTTCTAAAGTAGTTTGCTTAGAAAACAAAGATCTTCATTGCTGAACACTGTACTGAGTGATGTAAGCTAGTTCTGTTCTCGGAATGAGTTGGTTTCCTACGAAGACGGTTGTGTTCCGCAAGATCAAACTTTCCTGGTTTGTGTAATCTAACAAGTTGTATAACTTAGTAGATTCGTTTCATTTCTAAAGTACTTTGCTTAGAAAACAAAGGTCTTCATTGCCGAACACTGTACTGTGTGAAATAAGCTAGTTCAGTTCTGGGGATGAGATGCTTTCCCATGAAGACGGTGCAGGAAGTTGATAGTTTCCTGGTTTGTGTAATCTAAGAAGATGCACAAGTTATTAGATTCGTTTCATTCCTATGTCGTTTGCTTAGAAAACAAAGATCTTCATTTCCGAACACTGTACTGTGTGAAAAAAGCTATTTTTGTTCTCAGAATGAGTTGATTTCCTATGAAGAGGGTTGAGTGCAGCATGTTCAAACTTTCCTGGTTCGTGTAATCTACCAACATGTACAACTTAGGAGATTCGTTTCATTTCTAAAGCAGTTTGTTTAGAAAGCAAAAATATTTATTGATGAACACTGTACTGTGTGAAATAAGCTAGTTCTGTTCTTGGAATGAGTTGCTTTCCCAAGAAGATGGTTGAGTTGGAAAGTTGATACTTTACTGGTTTGTGTAATTTATCAAGATATACATCTTAGTAGATTCGTTTCTTTTCTAAAGTACTTTGTTTAGAAAACAAAGGTCTTCTTTCCTGAACATTGTACTGTGTGAAATAAGCTAGTTCTGTTCTCGGAATGAGTTGCTTTACCAAGAAGATGCTTGAGTCCGAGAAGTTGATACTTTCTGGGTTTGTGTAATCTACCAAGATGTACAACTTAGTAGATTCATTTCATTTCTAAAGTACTTTGCTGAGAAAACAAAGATCTTCTTTTCCGCAAACTGTACTTTGTGAAATGAGCTAATTCTCTTCTTGGAATGAGTTGCTTTCCCACGAAGACGGTTGAGCGCAGCAAGTTGATACGTTCCTGGTTTGTGTAAACTAACAAGATGTACTACTTAGTAGATTCGTTTCACTTCTACACTACTTTGCTTAGAAAGAAAAGATCTTCATTGCTAAACATTGTACAGTATGAAATACGCTGGTTCTGTTCTCAGAATGAGTTGCTTTCCCACGAAGATGGTTGAGTGCAGGAAGTTGATACTGTCCTGGATTGTGTAATCTAACAAGATGTACAGCTTAGTAGATTCTTTTCATTTCGATAGTAGTTTGCTGAGAAAACAAAGCTCTTCATTGCCGAACACTGTACTTTGTGAAATAACCTAGTTCTGTTCTCAGAATGAGTTGCTTTCCCACGAAGACAGTTGAGTGCAGCTAGTTGATACTTTCCTTGTTTGTTTAGTCTAACAGGATGTACAACTTAGTAGATTCATTTCTTTTCCAAAGTAGTTTACTTAGAAAACAAAGATCTTCATTCCCAAAACTGTACTGTGTGAAATAAGCTAGTTCTGTTCTCAGAATGAGTTGCTTTACTATGAATATGGTTGAGTGCAGCAATTTGAAACTTTCCTGGTGTGTGTAATCTAACAAGATGTACACTTAGTAGATTCATTTCATTTCTGAAAGTTGTTTGCTTTAGAAAACAAAGATCTCCATTACATCGAAAACTGTACAGTGTGAAATAAGCTACCTCTGTTCTCGAATGACATGCTTTCCTACGACTATGGTTCAGTGCATCTAGATCAAACTTTACTGGTTTGTGTAATCTAAGAAGATGTACAAATTAGTAGATTCGTTTCATTTCTAAAGTAGTTTGCTAAGAAAACAAAGGTCTTCATTGCCAAACACTGTACTGTGTGATATAAGCTAGTTCTGTTCTCGAAATGAGTTGCTTTCCCACAAATATGGTTGAGTGCTGGAACTTGATACTTTCCTGGATTGTGTAATCAAACAAGATATACAACTTAGTAGATTCGTTTCCTTTCTAAAGTAGTTTGCTTACAAAACAAAGATCTTCATTGCCTTACACTGTATAGTGTGAAATAAGCTAGCTCTGTTCTCAGAATGACATACTTTCCTACGAAGATGGTTGAGTGCCGCAAGATCAAACTTTCCTGGTTTGTGTTATCTAACAAGATGTACAAATTAGTAGATTTGTTTCATTTCTAAAGTAGTTTGCTCAGAAAACAAAGTCTTCATTGCCAAACACTGTACCGTGTGAAATAAGCTAGTTCTGTTCTCAGAATGAGTTGCTTTCCCAAGAAGATGGTTGAGTGCAGGAAGTTCATACTTTCCTGGATTGTGTAATCTAACAAGATGTACAAATTAGTAGATTCGTTTCATTTCTAAAGTAGTTTGCTTTGAAAACAAAGATCTTCATTGCTGAATATGGTACAGTGTGAAATAAGTTAGTTCTCTTCTTGGAATGAGTTCCTTTCCTACGATGAGGGTTGAGTGCAGCAAGATCAAACTTTCTTCGTTTGTGTAATCTAACAAGGTGTACAACTTGGTAGATTCGTTTCATTTCTAAAGTAGTTTGCTTAAAAACAAAGATCTTCATTTCCGAAAACTGTACTTTTTGAAATAAGCTAGTTCTGTTCTCAGAATGAGTTGCTTTCTATGTAGACGGTTGAGTACAGCAAGTTGAAACTTTCCTGGATTGTGTAATCTAAGAAAGATGTACAACTTAGTAGATTCTTTTCATTTCAAAAGTAGTTTGCTTAGAAAACAAAGATCTTCATTGACAACACTGTACTGTGTGAAATAAGCTAGTTCTGTTCTCAGAATGAGTTGCTTTCCCATGAAGATGGTTGAGTGTGGGAAGTTGATACTTTCCTGGTTTGTGTAATCTAAAAATATGTACAACTTAATAGATTCTTTTCATTTCTAAAGTAGTTTGCTTAGAAAACAAAGATCTTCATTTCGAACACTGTACTGTGTGAAATAAGCTGGTTCTGTTCTCAGAATGAGTTGCTTTCCTATGAAGACATTTGAGTGCAGCAAGTTGAAACTTTCTTGGTTTGGGTAATCTAACAAGATGTTCAACTTAGTAGATTCGTTTCATTTCTAAAGCAGTTTGCTTAGAAAACAAAGGTCTTCATTGCTGAACACTCTTGTGAAATAAGCTAGTTCTGTTCTCGGAATGAGTTGCTTTCCCACGAAGATGGTTGAGTGCAGGAAGTTGATACTTTCCTGGTTTGTGTAATCTAACAAGATGACAGCTTAGTAGATTCATTTCATTTCTAAAGTAGTTTTGCTTAGAAAACAAACATCTTCATTGCCAAACACTGTACTTTGTGAAATAAGCTAGTTCTGTTCTCAGGAATGAGTTGCTTTCCCACGAAGACGGTTGAGTGCAGCAAGTTGATACTTTCTGGTTTGTGTAATCTAACAAGATGTACAACTTAGTAGATTCATTTCATTTCTAAAGTAGTTTGCTTAGAAAACAAAGATCTTCATTGCCAAAAACTGTACTGTGTGAAATAAGCTAGTTCTGTTCTTGGAATGAGTTGCTTTCCCACGAAAGACAGTTGCAGTGCAGCAAGTTGATACTTTCCTGGTTGTGTAATCTAACAAGATGTACAACTTAGTAGATTCGTTTCATTTCTAAAGTAGTTTGCTTAGAAAACAAAGATCTTCATTGCTGAACACTGTACAGTGTGAAATAAGCTAGTTCTGTTCTTGGAATGAGTTGCTTTCCCACAAAGATGGTTGAGTGCAGGAAGATGATACTTTCCTGGATTGTGTAATCTAACAAGATGTACAACTTAGTAGATTCGTTTCATTTCTAAAGTAGTTTGCTTAAAAACAAAGATCTTCTTTTCTAACACTGTACTTTGTGAAATAAGCTAGTTCTGTTCTCAGAATGAGTTGCTTTCATGAAGACGGTTGAGTGCAGCAAGTTGAAACTTTCCTGGTTTGTGTAATCTAAAAAGATGTACAACTTAGTAGATTCATTTCATTTCTAAAAGTAGTTTTCTTAGAAAACAAAGATCTTCATTGACTAACACTGTACTGTGTGAAATAAGCTAGTTCTGTTCTCGGAATGAGTTGCTTTCCATGAAGATGGTTGAGTGCAGGAAGTTGATACTTTCCTGGTTTGTGTAATCTAAAAAGATGTACAACTTAGTAGATTCATTTCATTTCTAAAGTAGTTTGCTTAAAAACAAAAGATCTTCATTTCCGAAAACTGTACAGTGAAATAAGCTGGTTCTGTTCTCGGAATGAGTTGCTTTCCTATGAAGACAGTTGAATGCAGCAAGTTGAAACTTTCTTGGTTTGTGTAATCTAACAAGATGTTCAACTTAGTTGATTCGTTTCATTTCTAAAAAGTAGTTTGCTTAGAAAACAAAGGTCTTCATTGCTGAACACTGTACTGTGTGAAATAAGCTAGTTCTGTTCTCGGAATGAGTTACTTTCCCATGAAGATGGTTGAGTGCAAGAAGTTGATACTTTCCTGGGTTGTGTAATCTAACAAGATGTACAGCTTAGTAGATTCGTTTCATTTCTAAAGTAGTTTGCTTAGAAAACCAACATCTTCATTGCCAAATACTGTAGTTTGTAAATAAGCTAGTTCTCTTCTGGGAATGACTTGCTTTCCCACGAAGATGGTTGAGTGTAGCAAGTTGATAATTTCCTGGTTTGTGTAATCTAACAAGATGTACAACTTAGTAGATTCGTGTTTCATTTCCAAAGTAGTTTTCTTAAAAAACAAAGATCTTCATTGCCAAAAACTGTACTGTGTGTAATAAGCTAGTTCTGTTCTCAGAATGAGTTGCTTTCCCACAAAGACGGTTGAGTGCAGCAAGTTGGTACTTCCCAGGTATGTGTAATCTAACAAGATGTACAACTTAGTAGATTCGTTTCATTTATAAAGTAGTTTGCTTTGAAAACAAAGTTCTTCATTCCCAAACACTGTACTGTGTGAAATAAGGTAGTTCTGTTCTTGGAATGAGTTGCTTTCCCACACAAAAGATTAACTGCAGGATGTTGTTACTTTCCTCGATTGTGTAAGCTAACAAGATTCACAACTTAGTAGATTCATTTCATTTCTAAAGTAGTTTGCTGAGAAAACAAAGATCTTCTTTTCTGAAAACTGTACTTTGTGAAATAAGCAAGTTTTGTTCTCGGAATGAGTTGCTTTCCATGAAAGACGGTTGAGTGCAGCAAGTTTACACTTTCCTGGTTTGTGTAATCTAAAAGATGTACAACTTAGTAGAGTCCTTTCATTACTAAAGTAGTTTTCTTAGAAAACAAAGATCTTCATTGCTGAACACTACACAGTGTGCAATAAGGTAGTTCTGTTCTCGGAAAGTGTTGCTTTCCCATGAAAATGGTTGAATCCAGGAAAATGATACTTTCCGGGTTTGTGTTATTTAAAAAGATGTACAACTTAGTAGATTCTTTTCATTTCTAAAGTAGTTTTCTTAAAAAACAAAGATCTTCATTTCCGATCACTGTACTGTGTGAAATAAGCTGGTTCGGTTCTCGGAATGAGTTGCTTTCCTATGAAGACGGTTGAATGCAGCAAGTTGAAACTTTCTTGAATTGGGTAATCTAACAAGATGTTCAACTTAGTTGATTCGTTTCATTTCTAAAGCAGTTTGCTTAGAAAACAAAGGTCTTCATTGCTGAACACTCTACGATGTGAAGTAAGGTCGTTCTGTTCTCGGAATGAGTTACTTTCCCATGAAGATGGTTGAGTGCAAGAAGTTGATACGTTCCTGGGTTGTGTAATCTAACAAGATGTACAGCTTAGTAGATTCGTTTCATTTCTAAAGTAGTTGGCTTAGAAAACCAACATCTTCATTGCGGAATACTGTAGTTTGTAAAATAAGCTAGTTCTCTTCTGGGAATGACTTGCTTTCCCACGAATACGGTTGAGTGTAGCAAGTTGATAATTTCGTGGTTTGTGTAATCTAACAAGATGTACAACTTAGTAGATTCGTTTCATTTCCAAAGTAGTTTTCTTAAAAAAAGAAAGATCTTCATTGCCAAAAACTGTACTGTGTGTAATAAGCTAGTTCTGTTCTCGGAATGAGTTGCTTTCCCACGAAGACGGTTGAGTATAGCAAGTTGGTACGTCCCAGGTATGTGTAATCTAACAAGATGTACAACTTAGTAGATTCGTTTCGTTTATAAAGTAGTTTCCTTAGAAAACAAAGTTCTTCATTCCCAAACACTGTAATGTGTGTAATATGGTAGTTCTGTTCTTGGAATGAGTTGCTTTCCCACAAAGAAGGTTGACTGCAGGATGTTGATACTTTCCTGGATTGTGTAAGCTATCAAGATTCACAACTTAGTAGATTCATTTCATTTCTAAAGTAGTTTGCTGAGAAAACAAAGATCTTCTTTTCTGAAAAGAGTACTTTGTGAAATAAGCAAGTTTTGTTCTCGGAATGAGTTGCTTTACTACGAAGACGGTTCAGTGCAGCAAGTTTACACTTTCCTGGTTTGTGTAATCTAAAAAGATGTACAACTTAGTAGAGTCCTTTCATTACTAAAGTAGTTTTCTTAGAAAACAAAGATCTTCATTGCTGAACACTACACAGTGTGCAATAAGGTAGTTCTGTTCTCGAAAGTGTTGCTTTCCCATGAAAATGGTTGAATCCAGGAAAATGATACTCCGGTTTGTGTTATTTAAAAAGATGTACAACTTAGTAGATTCTTTTCATTTCTAAAGTAGTTTTCTTAAAAAACAAAGATCTTCATTTCCGATCACTGTACTGTGTGAAATAAGCTGGTTCTGTTCTCGAATGAGTTGCCTTCATACGAAGACGGTTTAGTACATCAAGTTGAAACTTTCCTGGATTGGGTAATCTAACAAGATGTGCAACTTAGTAGATTCATTTCATTTCTAAAGTAGTTTGCTTAGAAAACAAAGATCTTCATTGCCAAACACTGTGCTGTGTGAGATAAGCTAGTTCTGTTTTTGTGGTGAGTTGATTTCCCACAAAGAAGGTTGAGAGCAGGAAGTTGATTCTTTCCTGGATTGTGTAATATAAGAACTTGTACTACTTAGTAGATTCGTTTCGTTTCTAAAGTAGTTTGTGGAGAAAACAAAGATCTTCATTGCCAAACACTGAACTTTGTGAAATAAGCTAGTTCTGTTCTTGGAGGGAGTTGCTTTCCCACGAAGACGGTTGAGTGCAGCAAGATCAAACTTTCCTGGTTTATGTAATCTAATAAGACGTACAAATTAGTATATTCATTTCATTTCTAAAGTAAATTGCTTAGAAAACAAAGGTCTTCATTGCCGAAAACTGTACTGTGTGAAAGAAGATAGTTCTGTTCTCAGAATGTGTTGCTTTCCCACAAAGATGGTTAAGGGCAGGAAGTTGATACTTTCCTGGTTTGTGTAATCTAACAAGATGTACATCTTAGTAGATTCGTCTCATTTCTAAAGTAGTTTGCTTAGAAAACCAAGGTCTTCATTGCTGAACACTGTACTGTGTGAAATAAGCTACTTCTGTTCTTGGAATGAGTTGCTTTCCCACAAAGAAGGTTGACTGCAGAAAGTTGATACTTTCCTGGATTGTGTAAGCTAACAAGATGTACAATTTAGTACTGTGTGAAAGAAGATAGTTCTGTTCTCAGAATGTGTTGCTTTCCCATGAAGATGGTTAAGGGCAGGAAGTTGATACTTTCCTGGTTTGTGTAATCTAACAAGATGTGCACCTTAGTAGATTCTCTTCATTACTAAAGTAGTTTTCCTAAACAACAAAGATATTCATTGCAGAAAACGTTACAGTATGAAACAAGCTAATTCTGTTCTTGGAATGACATGCTTTCCTAAGAAGATGGTTGAGTGCACAAGATCAAATTTTCCTGGTTTGTGTAATCTAACAAGATCTACAACTTAGTAGACTCGTTTCATTTCTAAAGTAATTTGCTTAGAAAATAAAGGTCTTCATTGCCCAACACTGTACTGTGTGAAATAAGCTAGTTCTCTTCTTGGAATGAGTTGCTTTCCCATGAAGAAGGTTGAGTGTAGGAAGTTGATACTTTCCTGGATTGTGTAATCTAACAAGATGTACAACTTAGTAGATTCGTTTCATTTCTAAAGTAGTTTTCCTCTTCATTGCCAAAAATTGAAATAAGCTAGTTCTGTTCTAAGAATGACATGCTTTCCTAAGAAGATGGTTGAGTGCAGCAAGATCAAACTTTCCTGGTTTGTGTAATCTAACAAGATGTACATGAGTAGATTCTTTCATTTCTAAAGTAATTTGCTTAGAAAACAAAGGTCTTCATTGCCCAACACTGTACTGTGTGAAATAAGCTAGTTCTCTTCTTGGAATGAGTTGCTTTCCCATGAAGAAGGTTGAGTGTAGGAAGTTGATACTTTCCTGGATTGTGTAATCTAAAAAGATGTACAATGTATTAGATTCGTTTCGTTTCTAAAATAGTTACTTGAGAAAACAAAGATCTTCATTGCCACATAGTACACTTTGTGAAATAAGCTTCTTCTGTTCTCGGAATGAGTTGCTGTCCCATGAAGATGGTACAGTGCAGCAAGTTAATACTTTCCTGGTTTGTGTAATCTAACAAGATATACAACTTAGTAGATTCCTTTCATTTCTAAAATTGTTTGCTTAGAAAACAAAGATCTTCATTGCTGAACATCGTACAGTGTGAAATAAACTAGGTCTGTTCTCGGAATGACATGCTTTCCTACGAACACAGTTGAGTGCAGCAAGATCAAACTTTCCCAGTTTGTGTAATCTAAAAGAAGTACAAATTAGTAGATTCGTTTCATTTCTAAAGTAGTTTGTTTAGAAAACAAAGGTCTTCATTGCCAAACACTGTACTGTGTGAAATAAGCTAGTTATGTTCTCTGTATGAGTTGCTTTCCCACGTAGATTGTTGAGTGCAACAAGTTGATACTTTCTTGGTTTGTGAAATGTAACAAGATTGACAACTTAGTAGATTCGTTTCATTTCTAAAGTAGTTTGCTTAGAAAACAAAGATCTGCTTTGCCAAACACTGTACTGAGTGAAATAAGCTAGCTCTGTTCTTGGAATGAGCTGCTTTCCCAGGAAAAATGTTAAGTGCAGTAAGTTGATACCTTCCTGGTTGGTGAAATGAAACAAGATGTACAACTTAGTAGATTCGTTTCATTTCTAAAGTAGTTTGCTTAAAAAACAGAGCTCTTCATTGCTGAACACAGTTCTTTGTGAAATATCCTAGTTCTGTTCTCGGATTGAGTATCTTTCCCAAGAAGACTCTTGAGTGCAGCAAGTTGATACTTTCCTGGTTTGTGTAATCTAACAACATGTACAACTTAGTAGATTCATTTCATTTCTAAATTTTTTTACTTAGAAAACAAAGACCTTCATTGCCGAAAAATGTACTGTGTGAAATAAGCTATTTCTCTTCTCAGAATGAGTTGCTTTACTACGAAGACGGTTGAGTGCAGCAAGTTGACACTTTCCTGGTTTGTATAATGTATCAAGATGTACAACTTAGTCGATACGTTTCATTTATAGAGCAGTTTCCTTAGAAAACAAAGGTCTTCATTGTCAAACACTGTACTGTGTAATAAACTACTTCTCTTCTCGGAATGAGTTGCTTTCCCACGAAGAAGGTTGAGTGCAGCAAGTTGATACTTTCCTGGTTTGTGTAATCTAACAAGATATACAACTTAGTAGATTCGTTTCATTTCTAAAGTAGTTTGGTTAGAAAAGAAAGATCTTCATTTCCGACATTGTACTGTGCGAAATAACCTACTTCTGTTTTGTGAATGACATGCTTTTCTATGAATACGGTTGAGTACAGCAAGTACAAACTTTCCTGGTTTATGTAATCTAACAAGATATACAACTTAGTAGATTCGTTTCATTTCTAAAGTAGTTTGCTTAGAAAACAAAGGTCTTCATTGCCGAACAATGTACTGTGTTAAATAACCTAGTTCTCTTCTTGTAATGAGTTGCTTTCACAGGAAAATGGTTGAGTGCAGGAAGTTGATACTTTCCTCGATTGTGTAATCTAAAATTATGTACAGCTTAGTTGATTCATTTCAATTCTAAACTAGTTTGCTTAGAAGACAAAGATTTTCATTGCAGAACACTGTACGTTGTGAAATAAGCTAGTTCTGTTCTGGGAATGAGTTGCTTTCCCAAGAAAACAGTTGAGTGCAGCAAGTTAACAGTTTCCTGGGTTCTGTAATCCAAGAAGGTGTACAACTTAGTAGATTCGTTTCATTTCTAAAGCAGTTTGCTTAGAAAACAAAGGTCTTCATTGCTGTAAAATGTACTGTGTGAAATAAGCTAGTTCTCTTCTGGTAATGAGTTGCTTTCCCACGAAGAAGGTTGAGTGCAGGAAGTTGATACTTTCCTGTTTTGTGTAATGTAACAGGATGCACAACTTAGTAGATTCGTTTCATTTCTAAAGTACTTTGATTATATAACAAAGACCTTCATTGCCAAAACTGAAATTTGTGAAATAAGCTAGTTCTGTTCTCGGAATGAGTTGCTTTACTACAAAGACAGTTGAGTGCAGCAAGTTCATTCTTTCCTGGCTTGTGTAATCTAACACGTTGTACAATTTAGTAGATTCGTTTCATTTGTACAGTAGTTTTCTTAGAAAACAGAGGTCGTCATTACCAAAGACTGAAATGTGTGAAATAAGCAAGTTCTGTTGCCAAATGAGATGCTTTCCTAAGAAGACGGGTGAGTGCAGCAATATCAAACTTTTCTGGTTTGTGTAAGCTAACAAGATGTACACCTTAGTAGATTAGTTTAATTTCTAATGTAGTTTTCTTAGAAAACAAAGGTCTTCATTGCCGAACAATGTACTGTGTCAAATAACCTAGTTCTGTTCTCGGAATGAGTTGCTTTCCCAGGAAGATGGTTGAGTGCAGGAAGTTGATATTTTCCTGGATTGTGTAATCTAAACATATGTACAGCTTAGTAGATTCGTTTCATTTCTAAAGTAGTTTGCTTAGAAAACAAAGATCTTCATTTCCGAACATTGTACTGTGCGAAATAAGCTACTTCCGTTTTGTGAATGACATGCTTTTCTACAAAAACGGATGAGTGCAGCAAGTACAAACTTTCCTGGTTTTTGTAATCTAACAAGATGTACAACTTAGTAGATTCATTTCATTTCTAAAGTAGTTTGCTTAGAAAACAAAAGTCTTCATTGCCAAACAATGTACTGTGTTAAATAACCTAGTTCTGTTCTTGTAATGATTTGCTTTCACACGAAGATGGTTGAGTACAGGAAGTTGATACTTTCCTGGATTATGTAATCTAAAAAGATGTACAGCTTAGTTGATCCATTTCATTTCTAACCTAGTTTGCTTAGAAAACAAAGATCTTCATTGCAGAACACTGTACTTTGTGAAATAAGCTAGTTCTGTTCTGGGAATGAGTTGCTTTCCCAAGAAAACAGTTGAGTGCAGCAAGTTAATAGTTTCCTGGGTTCTGTAATCCAAAAAGGTGTACAACTTAGTAGATTCGTTTCATTTCTAAAGTAGTTTGCTTAGAAAACAAAGATCTTCATTGCTTAACACTGTACTGTGTGAAATAAGCTAGTTTTCTTCTGGTAATGAGTTGCTTTCCCACGAAGAAGGTTGAGTGCAGGAAGTTGATACTTTCCTGGTTTGTGTAATGTAACAAGATGTACAACTTAGTGTATTCTTTCATTTCTACAGTTGTTTGCTTAGAAAACAAAGATCTTCATTTCCGAACATTGTCCTGTGCAAAATAAGCTAGTTCTTTTCTCTGAATGAGATGATTTCCTACCAAGACGGTTGAGTGCACCAAGTACAAACCTTCCTGGTTTGTGTAATATGACAGGATGTACAACTTAGTAGATTCGTCTCATTTGTAAAGTAACTTCCTTACAAAACCATGGTCTTTATTGCCGAACAAGGTACTGCATGACATAAACTAGTTCTGTTCTCGAAATGAGTTTCTTTCCCATGAAGATGGTTGAGTGCAGGAAGTTGATACTTTCCTGGTTTGTGCAACGTTACAGGATGCAAAACGTAGTAGATTCGTTTCATTTGTAAAGCAGTTTGCTTAGAAAACAAAGATGTTCATTGCCAAAAACTACACTTTGTGAAATAAGCTAGTTCTGTTCTCAGAATGAGTTGCTTTCCTACAAAGACGGTTGAGTCCAGCAAGTTGAAACTTTCCTGGATTGTGTAATCTAAGAAGATATACAACTTAGTAGATTCGTTTCATTTCTAAAGTAGTTTGCTTAGAAAACAAAGGTCTTCAATGCAGAACACTGTACATTGTGAAATGAGCTAGCTCTGTAATCAGAACGACATGCTTTCCTACGAAGATGTTTGAGTGCAGGAAGTTGATACTTTCCTGCATTGTGTAATCTAAAAAGATGTTCAACTTAGTAGATTCGTTTCATTTCTGAAGTGGTTTAATTAGAAAACAAAGATCTTCATTGCCGAACACTGTACTGTGTGATATAAGCTAATTCAGTTCTCCGAATGAGTTGCTTTCCTACGCAGATGGCTGAGTGCCTCAAGATCAAACTTTCCTGGTTTGCGTAACCTTACAAGATGTACAACTTAGTAGATTCGTTTCATTTTTAAAGTACTTTGCTTAAAATACAAGATGTTCATTGTCGATAACTGTACTGTGTGAAATAAGCTAGTTCCGTTCTTGGAATGAGTTGCTTTACTAAGAAGACAGTTGAGTGTAGCAAGATCAAACTTTCCTATTTTGTGTAATCTAACAAGAAGAATAACTAGTAGAATCATTTTATTTCCAAAGTATTTTGCTTAGAAAACAAAAGTCTTCAGTGCTGAGCACTGTAATGTGGGAAATAAACTAGTTCCATTCTTGGAATGAGTTGCTTTCCCAGGAATAAAGTTGCCTGCAGGAAGTTGATACTTTCCTGGATTTAGTAATGAAAAATATGTACAACTTAGTAGATTCGTTTCATTTCTAAAGTAGTTTTCTGAGAAAACAAAGATCTTCATTGCCGAACACTCTACTGTGTGTAATAAGCTAGGTTTGTTCTCGGAGTGAGTTGCTTTCCCACGAAGACGCTTCAGTGCAGCAAGTTGATACTTTCCTGGTTTGTGTAATCTAACAAGATGTACAGGGCAGTAGATTCATTTCATTTCTAAAGTAGTTTGTTTAGAAAACAAAGATCTTCATTGCCTAACACTGTACAGTGTGAAATAAGCTAGTTCTGTTCTCGGAATGAGTTGCTTTCCTACGAAGCCTATTGAGTGCAGAAAGATCAAACTTTCCTGGTTTGTGTAATCTAACAAGAAGTACAACTTAGTAGATTCGTTTCATTTCTAAAGTAGTTTGATTAGAAAACAAAGACCTTCATTGCTGAAAACTGTAATGTGTGAAATAAGCTAGTTCTGTTCTCAGAATGCGTTGCTTTCCCACGAAGACAGTTGAGTGCAGCAAGTTGATACTTTCATGCTTTGTGTAATCAATGAAGATGTAGAACTTAGTAGATGCCTTTTATTTCTAAAGTAGGTTGCTTAGATAACAAAGTTCTTCATTGCCAAACACTGTACAGTGTGAAATAAGCTAGTTCTGTTCTCAGAATGCGTTGCTTTCCCACGAAGTTGGTTGAGTGCAGGAGGTTGACACTTTCCTGGATTGTGTAATGTAAAAACATGTACAACTTAGTAGATTCGTTTTGTTTCTAAAGTAGTTTGCTGAGAAAACAAAGATCTTCATTGCCTAACACTGTACTTTGTGAAATAAGATAGTTCTGTTCTTCCAGTGAGTTGCTTTCCCACAAAGACAGTTCAGTACAGCAAGTTAATACTTTTCTGGTTTGTGTAATCTAAGAAGATGTACATCTTAGAAACGAATCTACTAAGTTGTGCATCCTGTTACATTACACAAACCAGGAAAGAATGAACTTCCTGCACTCAACCTTCTTCATGGGAAAGCAACTCATTACCAGAAGAGAACTAGCTGATTTCACACAGTACAGTTTTCGGCAATGAAGACCTTTGTTTTCTAAGCAAACTACTTTAGAAATAAAACAAATCTACTAAGTTGTACACCTTGTTGGATTACAGAACCCAGGAAACTATTAACTTGCTGCACTCCACTGTTTTCGTGGGAAAGCAACTCATTCCCAGAACAGAACTAGCTTATTTCACAAAGTACAGTGTTTTGCAATGAAGATCTTTGTCTTCTAAGCAAACTAGTTTAGAATTGAAATGAATCAACTAAGATGTACATAATTTTAGATTACACAATCCAGGAAAGTATCAACTTCCTGCACTCAACCATCTTCCTGTGAAAGCAACTCATTACAAGAAGAGAACTAGGTTATTTAACACAGTACATTGTTCGGCAATTAAGACCTTTGTTTTCTAAGCAAACTACTTCAGAAATGAAACGAATCTACTAAGTTGTACATATTGTTAGATTACAAAAACCAGGAAAGTTTGTACTTGCTGCACTGAACCGTATTTGTAGAAAAGCATGTCATTCACAAAACAGAGGTAGGTTATTTCGCACAGTACAATGTTTGGAAATGAAGATCTTTCTTTTCTAACCAAACTACTTTAGAAATGAAACGAATCTACTAAGTTGTATATCTTGTTAGATTACACAAACCAGGAAAGTATCAACTTCCTGCCCTCAACATTTTCGTGAGAAAGCAACTCATTCCAAGAACAGAAATAGCTTATTTCCCACAGTACAGTGTTGGGCAATGAAGACTTTAGTTTTGCTAAGCAAACAAGGTTAGAAATGAAATGAATCTACTAAGCTGTACATCTTTTTAGATTACACAATCCAGGAAAATATCAACTTCTTGCACTCAACCATCTTCCTGGGAAAGCAACTCATTCTGAGAACAGAACTAGGATATTTGACACAGTACATTGTTCGGCAAAGAAGACCTTTGTTTTCTAAGCAAACTACATTAGAAATTAAACTAATCTACTAAGGTGTACATCTTGTTAGCTTGCACAAACCAGGAAAGTTTGATCTTGCTGCACTCACCCGTCTTCTTAGGAAAGCATCTCATTTGGCAACAGAACTTGCTTATTTCACACATTTCAGTCTGTGGTAATGACGACCCCTGTTTTCTAAGAAAACTACTATAGAAATGAAACGAATATACTAAGTTGTACAACTTGTTAGATTACACAAGCCAGGAAAGTATGAACTTGCTGCACTCTACTGTCTTCGTAGTAAAAGCAACTCATTCCGAGAACAGAACTAGCTTATTTCACATAGTTCAGTTTCGGCAATGAAGATCTTTGTTTTCTAAGCAAACTGCCTTAGAAATGAAACGAATCTACCAAGTTGTACACCTTGTTGGATTATAGAACCCAGGAAACTATTAACTTGCTGCACTCCACTGTTTTCTTGGGAAAGCAACTCATTCCCAGAACAGAACTAGCTTATTTCACAAAGTACAGTGTTCTGCAATGAAGATCTTTGTCATCTATGCCACCTAGTTTAGAAATGAAATGAATCAACAAAGCTGTACATCTCATTAAATTACACAATCCAGGAATGTATCAACTTCCTGCACTCAACCATCTTCTTGTTAAAGCAACACATTACAAGAACAGAACTAGCTTATATAACACAGTACATTGTTCCACAATGAAGACCTTTGTTTTCTAAGCAAACTAGAAAAATGAAACGAATCTACTAAGTTGTATATCTTGTTAGATTACACAAACCAGGAAAGTATCAACTTACTGCCCTCTACCTTTTCGTGGGAAAGCAACTCATTCCAAGAACAGAAACAGTTTATTTCACACAGTACAGTGTTGGGCAATGAAGTCCTTAGTTTTCTAAGCAAACTACGTTAGAAATGAAACTAATCTACTAAGCTGTACATCTTTTTGATTACACAATTCTGGAAAATATCAACTTCCTGCACTCAACCATCTTCGTGGGAAAGCAACTCATTCCGAGAACAGTACTAGGTTATTTGACACAGTACATTGTTCGGCAATGAAGATCTTTGTTTTCTAAGCAAACTACTTTAGAAATTAAAACGAATCTACTAAGGTGTACATCTTGTTAGTTTACACAAACCAAGAAAGTTTGATCATGCTGCACTAACCCGTCTTTGTAGGAAAGCATCTCATTCGGCAACAGAACTTGCTTATTTCACACAGTTCAGTCTTTGGTAATGAAGACCTCTGTTTTCTAAGAAAACTACTGTAGAAATGAAACGAATCTACTAAGTTGTACAACTTGTTAGATTACAAAAACAAGGAAAGTATCAACTTACTGCACTGAACCGTCATCGTGGGAAATCAACTCATTCCGAGAACAGAACTAGCTTATTTCACCAAGTACAGTGTTCAGCAATGAAAATCGTTGTTTTCTCAGTAAACTACTTTAGAAATGAAACGAATCTACTAAGTTGTACATATCTTTAGATTACAGAATCCAAGAAAGTATCAGCTTCCTGCACTCAACCTTCTTCGTGGGAAAGCAACTCATTCCAAGAACAGAAGTAGCTTATTTCACACTGTACAGTGTTGGGCGATGAAGACCTTTGTTTTCTAAGCAAACAAATTTAGAAATGAAACGAATCCTCTAAATTGTACATCTCGTTAGATTACACAAACGAGGGAAGTTTGATCTTTCTGCACTCAACCGTCTTCGTAGGAAAGTAACACATTCCGAGAACAGAACTAGCATATTTCACACAGTTCAGTTTAGGCAATGAAGATCTTTTTTATCTAATCAAAATACTTTAGAAATGAAACGAATCTACTAAGTTGTGCTTCCTGTTACATTACACAAAGCAGGAAAGTATCAACTTCCTGCACTCAACTTTTTCGTGGGAAAGCAACTCATTACCAGAACAGAACTAGCTTATTTCACACAGTACTGTGTTCGGCAATGAAGACCTTTGCTTTCTAAGCAAACTACTTTAGAAATTAATCGAATCTACTAAACTGTACATCTTGTTATATTACACAATTCAGAAAAGTATTAACTTCCTGCACTCAACCATGTTCGTGGGAAAACAACTCATTCCGATAACAGAGCTAGCTTATTCCACACAGTACAGTGTACGGCAATGAAGACCTTTGTTTTCTAAGCAAACTACATTATAAATGAAACAAATCTACCAAGTTGTACATCTTGTTAGATTACAGTAACCAGAAAGTATCAACTTGCTTCACTGAACCGTCTTCATGGGAAAGCAACTCATTCCGAGAACAGAAATACCTTATTTCACAAAGTACAGTATTTGGCAATGAAGATCATTCTTTTCAAAGCAAATTACATTACAAATGAAACGAATCTACGAAGCTGTACATCTTGTTAGATTACACAATCCAGGAAAGTATCAACTTCCTGCTCTCAACCATCTTCATGCGAAGGTAACTCATTCCGAGAACAGAATGACCTTATTTCACACAGTATGGTGTTCAACAATGAAGACCTTTGTTTTCTAAGCAAAGTATTTTAGAAATGACACGAATCTCATAAGCTGTACACCTTGTTAGATTTCCCAATCCAGGAAAGCTTCAATTTGCTGCATTCAACAGTCTTCGTAGTAAAGCAACTCATTCCGAGAACAGAACCAGCTTATTTCACACAGTAGTTTTCGGCAATGAAGACCTTTGTTTTCTAAGCAAACTACTTTAGAAATGAAACGAATCTACTAAGTTGTACATCGTGTTAGATTACAAAAACCAGGAAAGTTTGTACTTACTGCACTCAACCATCTTCGTAGAAAAGCATGTCATTCACCAAACAGAAGTAGCTTATTTTGCACAGTACAATGTTCAGAAATGAAGATCTTTCTTTTCTAACCAAACTACTTTAGAAATGAAACGAATCTACTAAGTTGTATATCTTGTTAGATTACACAAACCAGGAAAGTATCAACTTCCTGCCCTCAGCCTTCTTCTTTGGAAAAGCAACTCATTCCAAGAACAGAAATAGCTTATTTCACACAATACAGTGTTGGGCAATGAAGACCTTTGTTTTCTAAGCAAACTACGTTAGAAATGAAACGAATCTACTAAGCTGTACATCTTTTTAGATTACACAATCCAGGAAAATATCAACTTCTTGCACTGAACCATATTCGTGGGAAAGCAACTCATTCCGAGTACAGAACTAAGTTATTTGACGCAGTACATTGTTCGGCAATGAAGACCTCTGTTTTCTAAGAAAACTACTTTAGAAGTTAAATGAATCTACTAAGGTGTATATCTTCTTAGGTTACACACACCAGGAAAGTTTGATCTTGCTGCACTCACCCGTCTTCATAGGAAAGCATCTCATTCGGCAACAGAACTTGCTTATTGCACACAGTTCAGTCTTCGGTAATGAAGACCTCTGTTTTCTAAGCAAACTACTTGAGAAATGAAACGAATCTTGTAAGTTGTACATCTTGTTAGATTACACAAACCAGGACAGTTTGATCTTGGTGCACTCAACCATCTTCTTGGAAAGCAACTTATTCCGAGAACAGAACTAGCTGATTTCACACTGTACACTGTTCGGCAATGAAAATCATAGTTTTCTAAGAAAACTACCTTATAAATGAAACAAATCTACTAAGTTGTACATCTTGTTAGATTACAAAAACAAGGAAAGTGTCAACTTGCTGCACTCAACCGTCTTCATGGGAAAGCAACTCAATCCCAGAAGATGACTAGCTTATTTCACAAAGTACAGTATTCGGCAATGAAGATCTTTATTTTCTAAGCAAACTACATTAGAAATGAAACGGATCTACTAAATTGTACATGTTGTTAGATTACACAAACCAGGAAATTTTGATCTTGCTGCACTCAACAGTCTTCGTAGGAAAGCAACTCATTCTATGAACAGAACTAGCTTATTTGACACTGTACAGTGTTCGGTAATGAAGATATTTTTTTTTCTAATCAAACTACTTTAGAAATGAAACGAATCTGCTAAGTTGTACATCTTGTTAGATTACACAAACCAGGAAAGTATCAACTTGCTGCACTCAACCATCTTTGTGGGAAAGCATGTCATCCGAGAACAAAACTAGTTTATCTCACACAGTACAGTGTTCGGCAATGAAGACCTTTGTTTTCTAAGCAAACTACTTTAGAAATGAAAAGAATCTACTAATTTGTACATCTTGTTAGATTTCCCAATCCAGGAAAGTATCAACGTCCTGCACTCAACCTTCTTCGTGGGAAAGCAACTCATTCCAAGAACAGAACTAGCTTATTTCACACAGTACAGTGTTCAGCAATGAAGGCCTTTGTTTTCGAAGAAAACTGCTTTAGAAATGAAATGAATTGACTAAGTTGTACATCTTCTTAGATTTCTCAAAACAGGAAAGTTTGATCTTGCTGCACTCAACCGTCTTCGTAGCAAAGCATCTCATTCCGCGAACAGAAATATCTTATTTCACACAGTACAGTGTTTGGCAATGAAGACCTTTCTTTTCTAAGCAAACTACTTTAGAAATTAAACAAATCTACTAAGATGTACATCCTGTTAGATTGCACAAACCAGGAAATTATCAACTTGCTGCACTCAACCGTCTTCGTAGTAAAACATCTCATTCCGAGAACAGAATTAACTTATTTCATACAGTACAGTTTTCAGGAATCAAGATCCTTGGTTTCTAAGCAAACTACTTTGGAAATGAAACGAATCTCATAAGTTGTACATCTTACTAGATTACACAAACCACGAAACTATCAACTTGCTGCACTCAACCATCTTAGTGGGAATGCAACTCATTACCAGAGCAGAACTAGCTTATTTCACAAAGTACAGTGTTCGGCAATGAAGATATTTTTTTTCTAAGCAAACTACTTTAGAAATGAAACTAATCTACTAAGCTGTATATCTTCTTAGATTACACAATTCAGGAAAGTATTAACTTCCTGCACGCAACCATCTTCGTGGGAACGCATGTCATTCCGAGAACAGAACTCGCTTATTTCACACTGTACAGTGTTCAGCAATGAAGACCATTGTTTTCTAAGCAAACTACTTTAGAAATGAAACGAATCTACTAATTTTTAAATCTTCTTAGATTACGCAATCCAGGAAAGTATCAACTTCCTGCACTCAACCTTCTTCGTGGGAAAGCAACTCATTCCAAGAATAGAAATGTCTTATTTCACACAGTATAGTGTTCAGCAATGTTCCCTTTCTTTTCTAAGCAAACTTCTTTAGAAATGAAACGAATCTACTAAGCTGTACATCTTGTTAGATTACACAATCCAAAAAAGTATCAACTTCCGGCACTCAACCATCTTCGTGGGAATTTAACTCATTCCGAGAACAGAACTAGCTTATTTCACATGGTACAGTGTTTGGAAATGAAGATCTTTGTTCTAAGCAAACTACTTTAGAAATGAAAAGAATCTACTAAGTTGTATATCTTTTTAGATTGCACAAACTAGGAAAGTATCAACTTCCCATACTCAACCATCTTCATGGGAAAGCAACTCAATTTGAGAACAGAACTAGCTTATTTCACACAGTACAGTGTTCGGAAATGAAGATCTTTGTTTTCTAAGCAAACTACTTTAGAAATGAAATGAATCTACTAAGTTGTACATCTTGTTAGATAAAACATACCTGGAAAGTACCAACTTGCTACACTCAACCGTCTTTGTAGTAAAGCAACTCATTCCAAGAACAGAACTAGCTTATTTCACACAGTACACTGTTCGGCAATGAAGAGCTTTCTTTTTTTAAGCAAACTACTTTGGAAAGAAACGAATCTACTAGGTTGAACATCTTGTTAGATTACACAAACCACGAAAGTATCACCTTGCTGCACTGAACCGTCTTCTTGGGAAAGCAACTCGTTCCCAGCAGAGAACTAGCTTATTTCACAAAGTACAGCATTTGGCAATGATGATGTTTGTTTCCTAAGCAAACTACTTTGAAAATGAAACTATTCTACTAAGCTGTACATCTTGTTAGATTACACAATCCACGAAAGTATCAACTTCCGGCACTCAACCATCTTCGTGGGAATTTAACTCATTCCGAGAACAGAACTAGCTTATTTCACACGGTACAATGTTTGGAAATGAAGATCTTTGTTCTAAGCAAACTACTTTAGAAATGAAAAGAATCTACTAAGTTGTATATCTTTTTAGATTGCACAAACTAGGAAAGTATCAACTTCCCATACTCAACCATCTTCATGGGAAAGCAACTCATTTCGAGAACAGAACTAGCTTATTTCACACAATACAGTGTTCAGCAATGAAGATCTTTGTTTTCTAAGCAAACTACTTTAGAAATGAAATGAATCTACTAAGTTGTACAACTTGTTAGATTACACAAACCAGGAAAGTATGAACTTGCTGCACTCAACCCTCTTCGTAGTAAAGCAACTCATTCTGAGAACAGAACTAGCTTATTTCACACAGTACAATGTTTGGCAATGAAGATCTTTGTTTCCTAATCAACCTAAGTTAGTAATGAAATGAATCTACTAAGTTGTACATCTTGTTAGATTACACAATCCCGGAAAGTATCAACTTCCTCACTCAACCATCCTCGTGGGAAAGCAACTCATTCTGAGAACAGAACTAGCTTATTTCACACAGTACAGTTTAGGCAACGAAGATCTTTGTTTTCTAAACAAACTACTTTAGAAATGAAACGAATCTACCAAGTTGTATGTCTTTTTAGATTACACAAACCAGGACAGGTTGATCTTGCTGCACTCAACAGTCTTCCTAAGAAAGCAAGTCATTCCGAGAACAGAACTTGCTTATTTCACACAGTGCGGTGTTTGGCAATGAAGACCTTTGTTTTCTAAGCAAACTACTTTAGAAATTAAACGAATGTACTAAGATGTACATCTTGTTAGATTACAGAAAGCAGGAAAGTTTCATCTTGCTACACTCAACAGTCTTTGTAGGAAAGCAACTCATTCCGAGAACAGAACTAGCTTATTTTATACTGTACAGTGTTCGGTAATGAAGACATTTGTTTTCTAAGGAAACTACTTTAGCAATGAAACGAATCTACTAAGTTGCACATCTTCTTAGATTAAACAAACCAGGAAAGGATCAACTTGCTGCACTCAACCATCTTCGTAATAAAGGAACTCATTCCGAGAACAGAACTAGCTTATTTCACACAGTACAGTTTTCGGCAATGAAGACATTTGTTGTCTAAGCGAACTGCTTTAGAAATGAAAAGAATCTACTAAGTTGTACATCTTGTTAAATTACACAAAACAGAAAATTATCAACTTGCTGCACTCAACCGTCTTCGTAGGAAAGCATTTCATTCCCAGAACAGAACTAGCTTATTTCACACAGTACAGTTTTCAGCAATGAAGATATTTGTTTTCAAAGCAAACGGCTTTAGAAATGACACGAATCTACTAAGTTGTATATGCTGTGAGAATACACAAACCAAGAAAGTTTGATCTTGCTGCACTCAACCGTCTCGGTAGGAAAGCATCTCATTCCGTGAAGAGAACTAGCTTTTTTCACACTGCTCAATGTTCGGCAATGAAGATCTTTCTTTTCTAAGCAAACTACTTTAGAAATGAAACGAATCTACTACGTTTTACATCTTGTTACATTACACAAACCACGAAAGTATCAACTTGCTGCACTCAACCGTCTTCGTGGGAAAGTAAGTAATTCGAAGAACAGAACAAGCTTATTTCACACAGTACTGTGTTTAGCAATGAAGATCTTTGTTTTCTAAGCAAACTACTTTAGACATGAAACGATTCTCCTATGTTGTACATCTTGTTAGATTAAAAAACCAAAAAAGTATCAACTTGCTGCACTCAACCACCTTCGTGGGAAAGCAACTCATTCCAAGAAAACAACTAACTTATTTCACAAAGTACAGTATACGGCAATGAAGATCTTTGTTTTCTAAGCAAACTGCTTTAGAAATGAAACGGATCTACTAAGTTGTACATCTTGTTAGATTACACAATCCAGAAAAGTAGCAACTACCTGCACTCAACAGTCTTTGTGGGAAAGCAACTCATTCTGAGAACAAAACTATCTTATTTCACACAGTACTGTGTTCGGCAATGAAGAACTTTGTTTTCTAAACAAACTACTTTAGAAATGAAACAAATCTACTAAGTTGTACATCTTGTCAGATTACACAAACCAGGAAAGTTTGATCTTGCTGCACTCAACTGTCTTCTTGGGAAAGCAACTATTCTGCAAACAGAGCTAGCTTATTTCATGCAGCACAGTGTTTGGCAATGAAGACCTTTGTTTTCTAAGCAAAATACTTTAGAAATGAAATGAATCTACTAAGTTGTACATCTTGTCAGATTACACAAACCAGGAACGGTTGATCTTGCTGCACTCAACCGTATTCGTAGGAAAGCAACTCATTACGAGAACAGAACTAGATTATTTCACACAGTACAGTTTTCGGCAATGATTATCTTTTTTCTCTAAGCAAACTACTTTGGAAATGAAAAGAATCTACTAAGTTGTACATCTTGTTAGATTACACAAACCCAGAAAGTTTGATCTTCCTGGACTCAACTGTCTTTGTAGGAAAGCATCTTATTCTGAGAACAGAACTAGCTTATTTCAAACTGTACTGTGTTCAGCAAAGAATATCTTTGTTTTCTAAGCAAACTACTTTAGAAAGGAAAGGAATCTACTAAGTTGTACATCTTGTTTCATTTCACAAACCAGGAAAGTATCAACTTGCTGCACTCAACCATCTTCGTAAGAAAGCAACTCATTCCGAGAACAGAACTAGCTTATTTCATAGGATACAGTGTTCGGCAATGAAGATCTTTCTTTTCTAAGCAAACTAATTTAGAAATGAAAAGAATCTACTAAGTTGTACATCTTGTTTGATTACACAAACCAGAACCGTTTGATCTTGCTGCACTCAACCGTATTCATAGGAAGGCAACTCATTTTGAGAACAAAACTTGCTTATTACACACAGTACAGTTTTCAGCAATAAAGATCTTTGTTTTTAAGAAAATTCTTTAAAATGAAACGAATCTACTAAGTTGTACATCTTGTTAGATTACACAAACCAGGAAAGTTTGTTCTTGCTGCACTCAACCATCTTCGTAGGAAAGCAACTCATTCCAAGAACAGAACTAGCTTATTTCACACAGTACAGTGTTCAGCAATGAAGATCTTTGTTTTCTAAGCAAACTACTTTAGAAATGAAACATATCTACTAAGTTGTACATCTTGTTAGATTACACAAACCAGGAAAGTATCAACTTGTCTGCACTCAACTGAGAACAAAAGAAATGTCTTTGTACATCATGTTAGAAAGCAAACTCATTCCACTCAGAACAGAACTAGCTTATTTCACACAGTACAGTGTTTGGCAATGAAGATCTTTGTTTTCTAAGCAAAACTACTTTAGAAATGAAACAGAATCTACTAAGTTGTACATCTTGTTAGATTACACAAACCAGGAAAGTTTGAACTTGCTGCACTCAACCGTCTTCATAGGGAATGCATCTCATTCCCACAACAGAACTAGCTTATTTCACACAGTAATGTTTTCAGCAATGAAGATCTTTGTTTTCTAAGCAAACTACTTTAGAAATGAAACAATCTACTAAGTTGTACATCTTGTTAGATTACACAAACCAGGAAAGTATCAACTTGCTGCACTCAACCATCTTCATAGTAAAGCAACTCATTCGAGAACAGAACTAGCTTATTTCACACAGTACAGTGTTTAGCAATGAAGATCTTTGTTTTCTAAGCAAACTACTTTAGAAATGAAACGAATCTACTAAGTTGTACATCTTGTTAGATTACAAAACCAAAAGTATCAACTTGCTGCACTCAACCATGCTTCGTGGGAAAGCAACTCATTCCAAGAACAGAACTAGCTTATTTCACAAAGTACAGTGTTTGGCAATGAAGATCTTTGTTTTCTAAGCAAACTACTTTAGAAATGAAACGATCTACTAAGTTGTACATCTTGTTAGATTACACAATCCAGAAAAAGTATCAACTTGCTGCACTCAACAGTCTTTATGGGAAAGCAACTCATTCCGAGAACAGAACTAGCTTATTTCACACAGTACTGTGTTCGGGAATGAAGAACTTTGTTTTCTAAGCAAACTACTTTAGAAATGAAACGAATCTACTAAGTTGTACATCTTGTTAGATTACACAAACCAGGAAAGTTTGATCTTGCTGCACTCAACTGTCTTCTTGGGAAAGCAACTCATTCTGCAAACAGAACTAGCTTATTTCACACAGTACAGTGTTTGGCAATGAAGATCTTTGTTTTCTAAGCAAACTACTTTAGAAATGAAATGAATCTACTAAGTTGTACATCTTGTTAGATTACACAAACCAGGAAAGTTTGATCTTGCTGCACTCAACCATCTTTGTAGGAAAGCAACTCATTCCAAGAACAGAACTAGCTTATTTCACACAGTACAGTTTTCAGCAATGAAGATCTTTGTTTTGTAAGCAAACTACTTTAGAAATGAAACGAATCTACTAAGTTGTACATCTTGTTAGATTACACAAACCAGGAAAGTTTGATCTTCCTGCACTCAACCATCTTTGTAGGAAAGCATCTCATTCTGAGAACAAAACTAGCTTATTTCACACTGTACAGTGTTCAGCAAAGAATATCTTTGTTTTCTAAGCAAACTACTTTAGAAATGAAATGAATCTACTAAGTTGTACATCTTGTTAGATTACACAAACCAGGAAAGTATCAACTTGCTGCACTCAACCATCTTCGTGGGAAGCAACTCATTCTGAGAACAGAACTAGCTTATTTCACACAGTACAGTGTTCAACAATGAAGATCTTTGTTTTCTAAGCAAACTACTTTAGAAATGAAACGAATCTACTAAGTTGTACATCTTGTTAGATTACACAAACCAGAAAGTTTGAACTTGCTGCACTCAACCATCTTCATAGGAAAGCAACTCATTCTGAGAACAAAACTAGCTTATTTCACACACAGTACAGTGTTTTGCAATGAAGATCTTTGTTTTTAAAGCAAACTACTTTAGAAATGAAAAGAATCTACTAAGTTGTACATCTTCTTAGATTACACAAACCAGGAAAGTTTCAACTTGCTGCACTCAACCATCTTTCATGGGAAAGCAACTCATTCCGAGAACAGAACTAGCTTATTTCACACAGTACAGTGTTCAGCAATGAAGATCTTTGTTTTCTAAGCAAACTACTTTAGAAATGAAACATATCTACTAAGTTGTACATCTTGTTAGATTACACAGACCAGGAAAGTATCAACTTGCTGCATTCAACCATCTTCATAGTCATCTCATTCCGCAAACAGAACTAGATTATTTCCCACAGTACAGTGTTCGGCAATGAAGATCTTTGTTTTCTAAGCAAACTACTTTAGAAAAGAAGCGAATCAACTAAGTTGTACAACTTGTTAGATTGCACAATCCAGGAAAGTTTGATCTTGCTGCACTCAACCGTCTTCATAGGAACACATCTCGTAGTAAAGCAACTCATTCCGAGAACAGAACTAGCTTATTACACACAGTACAGTTTTCAGGAATGAAGATCTTTCTTGTCAAGCAAACTACTTTGGCTATGAAACGAATCTACTAAGTTGTACATCTTGTTAGATTACACGAACCAGGAAAGTATCAGCTTGCTGCACTCAACTGTCTTCATGGGAAAGCAACTCATTCCCAGAAGAGAACTAGACTATTTCACAAAGTACAGTGTTCGGCAATAAAGATCTTTGTTTTCTAAGAAAACTACTTTAGAAATGAAATTAATCTACTAAGTTGTAAATCTTGTTAGATTACACAAACCAGGAAAGTATCAACTTGCTGCACTCAACCGTCTTCATAGTAATGCAACTCTCTTTCTGAGAACAGAACTAGCTTATTTCACAGAGTACAGTTTTGGAAATTGACGATCTTTGTTTTCTCAGTAAACTACTTTGAAATCAAATGAATCTACTAAGTTGTACATCTTGTTAGATTACACAATCCAGGAAAGTTTCAACTTGCTCCACTCAACCGTCATCGTAGGAAAGCAACTCATTCCAAGAACAGAACTAGCTTATTTCACACAGTACAGTGTTTGGAAATGAAGACCTTTGTTTTCTAAGCAAACTACTTTAGAAATGAAAAGAATCTACTAAGTTGTACATCTTTTTAGATTACACAGACCAGGGAAGTATCAACTTCCAGCAATCAACAATCTTTATGTGAAAGCAACTCCTTCCGAGAACAGAATTAGCTTATTTCACACAGTACCATGTTGGGGAATGAAGACTTTTGTTTTCTAAGCAAACCACTTTAAAACTGAAACGAATCGACTGAGATGTACATCTTGATAGATTACACACACCAGTAAAGTATCCACTTGCTGCATTCAACCTTCTTCGTAGGAACGCATCTCATTCCGTGAACAGAACGACCTTATTTCACAAAGTGCAGTGTTCGCCAATGAAGATCATTGTTTCCTAAGCAAACTACTTTAGGAATGAAACGAATCTACTAAGTTGTATATCTTGTTAGATTACACAATTCAGGAAAGTTTGATCTGGCTACATTCAACAGTCTTTGTAGTAAAGCAACTCATTCCAAGAATAGAACTAGCTTATTTCACACAGTATAGTTTTTGGCAATGAAGATCTTTGTTTTCTAAGAAAACTACTTTAGAAATGAAACGAATCTACTAAATTGTACATCTTGTTAGATTATACAAACCAGGAAAGTTTGATATTGCTGCACTCAACCATCTTCTTAGGAAAGCATCTCATTCCAAGAACAGAAGTAGCTTATTTCACACAGTACAGTGTTTGGCAATGAAGATATTTGTTTTCTAAACAAACTAATTTAGAAATGAAACGAATCTACTAAGTTGTACATCTTGTTAGATTACACAAACCAGGAAAGTATCAACTTGCTGCACTCAACCATCTTTGTGAGAAAGCAACTCATTCCGAGAACAGAACTAGATTATTTCACACAGTACAGTGTTCGCAAATGAAGACCTTTGTTTTCTAAACAAACTACTTTAGAAATGAAATGAATCTACTAAGTTGTACATCTTTTTACTTTACAAAATCAGGAAAGTATCAACTTGCTGCACTCAACCATCTTTGTGGGAAAACAACTCATTCTGAGAACAGAACTAGCTTATTTCACAAAGTACAGTGTTCAGCAATGAAGATCTTTGTTTTTTAAGCAAACTACTTTAGAAATGAAACGAATCTACTAAGTTGTACATCTTCTTAGATTACACAAACCAGGAAAGTTTGAACTTGCTGCACTCAACCATCTTTTTAGTTAAGCAACTCATTCCGAGAACAGAACTAGCTTATTTCACACTGTACAGTGTTCAGCAATGAAGATCTTTGTTTTTCTAAGCAAACTACTTTAGAAATGAAACAAATCTACTAAGTTGTACATCTTGGTAGATTACAAAAACCAGGAAAGTATCAATTTGCTGCACTCAACCATCTTCATGGGAAAGCATCTCATTCCAAGAACAGAACTAGCTTATTTCACAAAGTACAGTGTTTGGAATGAAGATCTTTGTTTTCTAAGCAAACTACTTTAGAAATGAAACAAATCTACTAAGCTGTACATCTTGTTAGATTACACAATCCAGTAAAGTATCAACTTGCTGCACTCAACCATCTTCTTGGGAAAAGAACTCATTCCGAGAACAGAACTAGCTTATTTCACACAGTACAGTTTTTGGCAATGAAGATCTTTGTTTTCTAAGCAAACTACTTTAGAAATGAAATGAATCTACTAAGTTGTACATCTTGTTAGATTACACAAACCAGTAAAGTATCAACTTGCTGCACTCAACCGTTTTGTAGGAAAGCAACTCATTCCGAGAACAGAACTAGCTTATTTCACAAAGTACAGTGTTTTGGCAATGAAGATCTTTGTTTTCTAAGCAAACTACTTTAGAAATGAAACGAATCTACTAAGTTGTACATCTTTTTAGATTACACAAACCAGGAAAGTATCAACTTGCTGCACTCAACCTTCTTCATGGGAAAGCAACTCATTCCAAGAACAGAACTAGCTTATTTCACACAGTACAGTGTTTGAATGAAGACCTTTGTTTTCTAAACAAAATACTTTAGAAATGAAACGAATCTACTAAGTTTTACATCTTGTTAGATTACACAAACCAGGAAAGTATCAACTTGCTGCACTCAACCATCTTCATGGGAATGCATCATTTTGGAACAGTTTGAATTATTTCACAAATATATTCAGTGTTTTATTAGAAGATAGTTTGTTTTCTAAGCAAACTACTTTAGAAATGAAACGAATGCTACTAAGTTGTACATCTTGTTAGATTACACAATGGTGGAAAGTTTCAACTTCCACTGTAACCATCTGCAAATGGAAAGCAACTCATTCCTGAGAACAGAACTGGCTTATTTCACACTGTACAGTGTTTGGCTGGAAGATCTTTGTTTTCTAAGCAAACTACTTTAGAAATGAAAAGAATCTACTAAGTAATATCCCTGGTCCATAACTGTTGTACATCTTGTTAGATTACACAAACCAGGAAAGTATCAACTTCCTCCATACTGTGCCATCTTCATAGTAAAGCAACTCATTCCTTTGAGAACAGAACTAGCTTATTTCACACAGTACAGTGTTCGGCAATGAAGATCTTTGTTTTCTAAGCAAACTACTTTAGAAATGAAACGTTTCTACTAAGTTGTACATCTTGTTAGATTACACAAACCAGGAAAGTATCAACTTGTTGCACTCAACTATCTTTTTGGGGAAAGCAACTCATTCCAAGAACAGAACTAGCTTATTTCACACAGTACAGTGTTTGGCAATGAAGATCTTTGTTTTCTAAGCAAACTACTTTAGAAATGAAACTTTCTACTAAGTTGTACATCTTGTTAGATTACACAAACCAGGAAAGTTTGAACTTGCTGCACTTAACCATCTTCATAGGAAAGCAACTCATTCCACTTAAAACAGAACTAGCTTATTTCACACAGTACAGTGTTTGGAAATGAAGATCTTTGTTTTCTAAGATAACTACTTTAGAAATGAAACGAATCTACTAAGTTGTACATCTTGTTAGATTAAAAATCCAGGAAAGTATCAACTGCTGCACTCAACCATCTTCGTGGGAAAGCAACTCATTCCCTCAGGAAGAACTAGCTTATTTCACAGGTACAGTGTTTGGCAATGAAGATCTTTGTTTTCTAACAAACTACAATGAAACGAATGGACTAAGTGTTGTACATCTTGTTAGATTACACAAACCAGGAAAGTATCAACTTGCACTGCAAATCATCTTCTTGGGAAAGCAACTCATTCTTAGAACAGAACTAGCTTATTTCACACAGTACAGTGTTTTAATGAAGATCTTTGTTTTAAGAAAACTACTTTAGAAATGAAACACATCTACTAAGTTGTACATCTTGTTAGATTACACAAACCAGGAAAGTTTGAACTTGCTGCACTCAACCATCTTTGTGGAAAAGCAACTCATTCCAGAACAGAACTAGCTTATTTCACACAGTACAGTGTTTGGCAATGAAGATCTTTGTTTTCTAAGCAAACTACTTTAGAAATGAAACGAATCTACTAAGTTGTACATCTTGTTAGATTACACAAACCAGGAAAGTATCAACTTGCTGCACTCAACCATCTTCATGGGAAGCAACTCATTCCAGAACAGAACTAGCTTATTTCACACAGTACAGTTTTGGCAATGAAGATCTTTGTTTTCTAAACAAACTACTTTAGAAATGAAACGCATCTACTAAGTTGTATGACTTGTTAGATTACACAAACCAGGAAAGTATCAACTTGCTGCACTCAACCGTCTTCATGGGAAAGCAACTCATTCCAAGAACAGAACTAGCTTATTTCACACAGTACAGTGTTCAGCAATGAAGATCTTTGTTTTCTAAGCAAACTACTTTAGAAATGAAACGAATCTACTAAGTTGTACATCTTGTTAGATTACACAAACCAGAAAAGTTCAATCTTGCTGCACTCAACAGTCTTCGTGGTAAAGCAACTCATTCCTAGAACAGAACTAGCTTATTTCACACTGTACAGTGTTTGGCAATGAAGATCTTTGTTTTCTAAGCAAACTACTTTAGAAATGAAATGAATCTACTAAGTTGTACATCTTGTTAGATTACACAAACCAGGAAAGTTTCATCTTGCTGCACTCAACCGTCTTCCTGGGAAAGCATCTCATTCAAGAACAGAACTAGCTTATTTCACACAGTACAGTGTTTTTGAGAAGATCTTTGTTTTCTAAGCAAACTACTTTAGAAATGAAAAGAATCTACTAAGTTGTACATCTTGTTAGATTACACAAACCAGGAAAGTATCAACTTGCTGCACTCAACCATCTTTCATGGGAAAGCAACTCATTCCAAGAACAGAACTAGCTTATTTCACAAAGTACAGTGTTTGGCAATGAAGACTTTTGTTTTCTAAGCAAACTACTTTAGAAAATAACGAATCTACTAAGTTGTACATCTTGTTAGATTACACAAACCAGGAAAGTATTCATCTTGCTGCACTCAACCGTCTTCTGGGAAAGCATCTCATTCCAAGAACAGAACTAGCTTATTTCACACTACAGTGTTCAGCAATGAAGATCTTTGTTTTCTAAGCAAATTACTTTAGAAATGAAACGAATCTACTCAGATGTACATATTGATAGATTACACAAAACAGTAAAGTCTCAACTTGCTGCACTAAACAGTCTTCGTAGTAAAGCAACTCATTCCGAGAATAGAACAAGCTTATTTCACACAGTATAGTTTTTGGCAATGAAGATCTGTTTTATAAGCAAACTACTTTAGAAATGAAACGAATCTACTAAGTTGTACCTCTTGTCAGATTACAAAAACCAGGAATGTTTGATCTTGTTGCACTCAACCGTCTTCCTAGGAAAGCATCTCATTCCGAGAACAGAACTAGCTTATTTCACACTGTACAGTGTTTGGCAATGAAGATCTTTGTTTTCTATGCAAACTACTTTAGTAATGAAACTAATCTACTACGTAGTACATCTTTTTAGCTTACACAATCCTGGAAAGTATCAACTTCCTGCAGCCAACCTTCTTTGTGGGAAAGTAACTCATTCCAAGAACAGAACTAGCTTATTTCACACAGTACAGTGTTCGGGAATGAAGACCTTTGTTTTCTAAGTAAACTACTTTAGAAATGAAACGAATCTACTAAGATGTACATCTTGATAGATTACACAAATTAGTAAAGTATCAACTTGCTGCACTCAACCGTCTTTGTGGTAAAGTCATTCAAGAACAGAACTAGCTTATTTCACACAGTACAGTGTTCAGCAATGAAGAACTTTGTTTTCTAAGCAAACTACTTTAGAAATGAAATGAATCTACTAAGTTGTACATCTTGTTAGATTACACAAACCAGGAAAGTATCAACTTGCTGCACTCAACCGTCTTCATGGAAAGCAACTCATTCCGAGAACAGAACTAGCTTATTACACACAGTACAGTGTTTGGCAAATGAAGATCTTTGTTTTCTAAGCAAACTACTTTAGAAATGAAAAGAATCTACTAAGTTGTACATCTTGTTAGATTACAAAACCAGGAAAGTATCAACTTGCTGCACAAACCTTCTTCATGGAAAGCAACTCATTCCGAGAACAGAACTAGCTTATTTCACACAGTACAGTGTTTGGCAATGAAGATCTTTGTTTTCTAAGCAAACTACTTTAGAAATGAAACATATCTACTAAGTTGTACATCTTGTTAGATTACACAAACCAGGAAAGTATCAACTTGCTGCACTCAACCATCTTCATAGGAAAGCAACTCATTCCGAGAACAGAACTAGCTTATTTCACACTGTACAGTGTTCGGCAATGAAGATCTTTGTTTTCTAAGCAAACTACTTTAGAAATGAAACGAATCTACTAAGTTGTACATCTTGTTACATTACACAAACCAGGAAAGTATCAACTTCCTGCACTCAGCCTACTTCGTGGGAAAGCAACTAATTCTGAGAATAAAACTAGATTATTTCACACAGTACAGTGTTCGTCAATGAAGACCTCTGTTTTCTAAGCAAACTACTTTAGAAATGAAACTAATCTACTAAGTTGTACATCTTGTTAGATTACACAGCCCAGGAAACTTTGAACTTGCTGCACTAAACCGTCTTCGTAAGAAAGCAACTCATTCCCAGAACAGAACTAGCTTATTTCACAAAGTACAGTGTTTGGCAATGAAGATCTTTGTTTTCTAAGCAAACTACTTTAGAAATGAAACAGATCTACTAAGTTGTACAATCTTGTTAGATTACACAAACCAGGAAAGTTTCAATCTTGCTGCACTCAACCGTCTTTGTGGGAATGCATCTCATTCCAAGAACAGAACTAGCTTATTTCACACAGTACAGTGTTTGGCAATGAAGATCTTTGTTTTCTAAGCAAACTACTTTAGAAATGAAACAATCTACTAAGTTGTACATCTTGTTAGATTACACAAACCAGGAAAGTATCAACTTCTGCACTCAACCATCTTCATGTAAAGCAACTCATTCCAAGAACAGAACTAGCTTATTTCACAATGTATACAGTGTTTGGCAATGAAGACCTTTGTTTTCTAAGCAAACTACTTTAGAAATGAAATGAATCTACTAAGTTGTACATCTTGTTAGATTACACAATCCAGGAAAGTTTCAACTTGCTGCACTCAACCATCTTCATGGGAAAGCAACTCATTCCAAGAACAGAACTAGCTATTTCACCCTGTACAGTGTTTGGAAATGAAGATCATTGTTTTCTTAGCAAACTACTTTAGAAATGAAACGAATCTACTAAGTTGTACATCTTGTTAGATTACACAAACCAGGAAAGTATTAACTGCCTGCACTCAACCATCTTCATGTGAAAGCAACTCATTCCGAGAAGAGTACTAGCTTATTTCACTCAGTACAGTGTTGGGCAATGAAGATCTTTGTTTTCTAAGCAAACTACTTTAGAAATGAAACGAATCTACTAGATTGTACATCTTGATAGATTACACACACCAGTAAAGTATCCACTTGCTGCATTCAACCTTCTTCATAGTAAAGCAACTCATTCCGAGAACAGAACTAGCTTATTTCACACACAGTACAGTGTTTTGGCAATGAAGATCATTGTTTTCTAAGCAAACTACTTTAGAAATGAAACGAATCTACTAAGTTGTACATCTTGTTAGATTACACATACCAGGAAAGTTTGATCTTGCTGCACTCAACCGTCTTTGTATTAAAGCAACTCATTCCGAAAACAGAACTAGCTTATTTCACACAGTATAGTTTTTGGCAATGAAGATCTTTGTTTTCTAAGCAAACTACTTTAGAAATGAAATGAATCTACTAAGTTGTACATCTTGTTAGATTACACAAACCAGGAAAGTTTCAACTTGCTGCACTCAACCATCTTTGTAGGAAAGCATCTCATTCCAAGAACAGAACTAGCTTATTTCACACTGTACAGTGTTTGGCAATGAAGATATTTGTTTTGTAAACAAACTACTTTAGAAATGAAATGAATCTACTAAGTTGTACATCTTGTTAGATTACACAATCCAGGAAAGTATCAACTTCTGCACTCAACCATCTTTGTGGGAAAGCAACTCATTCCGAGAACAGAACTAGCTTATTTCACACAGTACAGTGTTTGGCAATGAAGACCTTTGTTTTCTAAGCAAACTACTTTAGAAATGAAACGAATCTACTAAGTTGTACATCTTGTTAGATTACCCAATCCAGGAAAGTTTCAACTTGCTGCACTCAACCATCTTCATAGGAAAGCAACTCATTCTGAGAACCGAACTAGTTTATTTCACACGGTACAGTGTTTTGAAATGAAGATCTTTGTTTTCTAAGCTAACTACTTTATAAATGAAAAGAATCTACTAAGTTGTACATCTTTTTAGATTACACAGACCAGGAAAGTATCAACTTCCCACAATCAGCCATCTTCATGTAAAAGCAACTCCTTCCGAGAACAGAACTAGCTTACTTCACTCTGTACAGTGTTGGGGAATGAAGACCTTTGTTTTCTAAGCAAACCACTTTAGAAATGAAATGAATCTAGTAAGATTTACATATTGATAGAATACACACACCAGTAAAGTATCCACTTGCTGCATTCAACCATCTTCATAGGAACACATCTCATTCCGCAAACAGAACTAGATTATTTCCCACAGTACAGTGTTCGGCAATGAAGATCTTTGTTTTCTAAGCAAACTACTTTAGAAAAGAAGCGAATCAACTAAGTTGTACAACTTGTTAGATTGCACAATCCAGGAAAGTTTGATCTTGCTGCACTCAACCGTCTTCGTGGAAATGCAACTCATTCCGAGAACAGAACTAGCTTATTACACACAGTACAGTTTTTGGGAATGAAGATCTTTCTTGTCAAGCAAACTACTTTGGCTATGAAACGAATCTACTAAGTTGTACATCTTGTTAGATTACACGAACTAGGAAAGTATCAGCTTGCTGCACTCAACTGTCTTCATGGGAAAGCAACTCATTCCCAGAAGAGAACTAGACTATTTCACAAAGTACAGTGTTCAGCAATAAAGATCTTTGTTTTCTAAGAAAACTACTTTAGAAATGAAATTAATCTAAGAAGCTGTAAATCTTGTTAGATTACACAATCTAGGAAAGTATCAACTTCCTGCAGTCAACCATCTTCGTGGGAAAGTAACTCATTCTGAGAACAGAATGACCTTATTTCACAAAGTACAGTGTTCGGCAATGAAGACCTTTGTTTTCTAAGCAAACTACTTTAGAAATGAAACGAATCTACTAAGTTGTACATCTTGTTAGATTACCCAATCCAGGAAAGTTTCAACTTTCTGCACTCAACCGTCATTATAGGAAAGCAATTCATTCCGAGAGCCGAACTAGCTTATTTCACACGGTACAGTGTTTGGAAATGAAGATGTTTGTTTTCTAAGCAAACTACTTTAGAAATGTAAAGAATCTACTAAAGTTGTACATCTTTTTAGATTACACAGACCAGGAAAGTATCAGCTTCCCGCAATCAATAATCTTGATGTGAAAGCAACTCATTCCGAGAACACAACTAGCTTATTTCACACAGTACAGTGTTGGGGAATGAAGACCTTTGTTTTCTAAGCAAACCACTTTAGAACTGAAACGAACCTACTAAGATGTACATCTTGATAGATTACACACACCAGTAAAGTATCCACTTGCTGCATTCAACTGTCTTTGTAGGAACATATCTCATTCCGCGAACAGAACGACCTTATTTCACACAGTGCAGTGTTTGGCAATGAAGATCATTGTCTTCTAAGCAAACTACTTTACGAATGAAACGAATATACTAAGTTGTACATCTTGTTAGATTACACAAACCAGGAAAGTTTGATCTTGCAGCACTTAACAGTCTTGATAGTAAAGCAACTCATTCCAAGAATAGAACTAGCTTATTTCACACAGTATAGTTTTTGGCAATGAAGATCTTTGTTTTCTAAGAAAACTACTTTAGAAATGAAACGAATCTACTAAATTGTAAGTCTTGTCAGATTATACAAACCAAGAAAGTTTGATATTGCTGCACTCAACCATCTTCGTAGGAAAGCATCTCATTCCAAGAACAGAAGTAGCTTATTTCACAGTGTACACTATTTGGCAATGAAGATATTTGTTTTCAAACAAACTAGTTTAGTAATGAAACGAATCTACTAAGTTTTATATCTTGTTAGATTACACACACCAGGACAGTATCAACTTCTGCACTCAAACATGTTTGTGAGAAAACAACTCATTCCAAGAAGAGAACTAGATTATTTCACACAGTACAGTGTTCGGCATTGAAGACCTTTGTTTTCTAAACAAACTACTTTAGATACGAAACAAATCTACTAAGTTGTACATATTTTTACTTTACACAATCCAGGAAACTATCAACTTCTTGCACTCAACCATCTTCATGGGAAAGTAACAGAACGACCTTATTTCACAAAGTACAGTGTTTGGCAATGAAGACCTTTGTTTTCTAAGCAAACTACTTTAGAAATGAAAGGAATCTACTAATTTGAACATCTTCTTAGATTACCCAATCCAGGAAAGTTTCAACTTGCTGCACTCAACCGTCTTCATAGGAAAGCAATTCATTCCTAGAACAGAACAAGCTTATTTCACACGGTACAGTTTTCGGAAATGAAGATCTTTGTTTTCTAAGCAAACTATATTAGAAATGAAAAGAATCTACTAAGTTGTACATCTTTTTAGATTACACAGACCAAGAAAGTATAAACTTCTTGCACTCAAACTTCTTTGTGGAAAACAACTCATTCCAAGAACGGAACTAGCTTATTTCACACTGTACAGTGTTCGGCACTGAAGACCTTTGTTTTCTAAGCAAACTACATTAGAAATGAAACGAATCTACTAAGATGTACATCTTGATAGATTACACAATCCAGTAAAGTTTCAATTTGCTGCACTCAGCCGTCTTCGTGGTAAAGTAAGTCATTCTGAGAAGAGAAGTAGCTTATTTCACACAGTATTGTTTTTGGCAGTGAAGATCTTTGTTTTCTAAGTAAACTACTTTAGAAATGAAATGAATCTACTAAGGTGTACATCTTTTCAGATTACACAAACCAGGAAAGATTGATCTTGCTGCACTCAACCGTCTTCGTAGGAAGGCATCTCCTTCTGAGAATTGAACTAGCTTATATCACACTGTACAGTCCTTGGGAATGAAGATCTTTGTTTTCTAAGCACACTAGTTTAGAAATGAAAGGAATCTACTAAGGTGTACATCTTTTCAGATTACACAATCTAGGAAAGTTTCTACTTGCTGCACTCAACCGTCTTCGTAGGAAAGCAACTCATTCTGAGAACAGAACTAGCTTATTTCGTACAGTACAGTTTCGGCAATGAAGATCATTGGTTTTTTTGTTAGTTTGTTAGTTTGTTTGTTTAAGGTTTTATTTTTATTTTTATTTATTTATTTTTAAATATATTTTTTATTTATATTATTCTGATTTTACATTCATAGTATTGGTTCCATTGTCCTCCTCCCCATCTTCCCCCTTTCAAAGGGACCCTCATCAATGGGGAATGTGGGTCATGCATTGTGATTTTACTCAAGAGTTCTGGTGGATAGGCCCCACTCTCTGTGCATAGTGCCCCAACTTGTGACTCTAACAATCTTTCCGCCCCCTCTTCTGTGAGTTTCCCTGAGCCACATTGGGGTCATTTTAGTTCTGATTCCTTGATGAGGTTTCGGGAGCCTCTGTGTCTCTGGATATCTGGCTTAGTTGGAGTTGGATGTTCTCTGTGTTTATCTCCTTCAGCCTTTTTCTGGTGTTGTGATCGCCTTGAATACTGTATTCTTGCCCTTCCCCTGCATTGTTCTATGGTTTCAGCTGGTGAGGTGTGGTTAGCTGATCCTCCCTTCAGGTTCGTTGTCCACCTGGAAAAAGATAAGCAAATTCTCCATCGGAGAAAGAAGTTAGTACTAGATAGAAGGGATAACTGTATATGTTTTGGAGGGAATTTTATATGCATTTGCTCTCTTCTAGGCCACATTTGGTGGCATCTAGATCTTGGAGACTCAGCTAATTTTTTGTACATGGCTTTGACTTATTTCCCAGTTCCAGCAATTAGTTCCATTCCACTGAGTGGATTTATTAGCCAAATCAAGAGCAGTTGGTTACCCACCATGGCTGTTTGCCACTACTGCACTTGTATGAGCATTACGTCAGATTGTTCCCTGCTGGGTATCTGAGGCTGCAGGTTGTTTGGACCAATGTCAGACATTTTCCCTCAGTTGCTCGTGTAGCACCTTCTGGTACTAGACTAGCTAACTGTCTGGGGACTGACCTTATTTCAGATTCTGGCCAGGTCTCTCCGTGTCTTTGACTGTAGGGTCTTACCATTAACCTTTGGTGGGTCACCAAGTACTCTGACCGAAGTCTATCTTTTTTGGGAAACCTTGTAGGTGTTTCAGATCAACAGCTCATTGTGGAAGTTAACCCCGTGCTGGCACTGGGAGTTATAAGTCTGCACCTAGTAAGGTGAGTGAGGAAAAAGATAGATAATGTAAAAGAGAAAGTGAGTATAGAGTGGAGAGAGAGAGGGAGAGAGAAGAGAAAAAGAAGCAGGACAAGATTAAAGTTGGCCTTCATCAGGTTCTCTCTAGGTTCCTGTGGTTCGAGTATTCCCTCTGTAGGCCTGCTGAAGGATCACTGTTTTATCCTGTTGTTCAGAGTAAAGGGTTTTGTAGTATTTTTTCCTTTTGGGTCCCAATTTGTATCCCCCTTGTCCTCCCTCCCACCCTCTCATTCCCTCCCACCTTTACCCTCCCTCCATCCCACCCTCCTTCTTGTCTCCTCCTCAGAGTGTTTATTAGTTCTGGCTGCATGTCACGTGGAATACGGTTAGGGGCGATAGATAAATGAGACCATGAGAAGATTGGCTTTTTCTGCTTGGGTGAGCTCACTGAGGATGACCTGTTCCATGTTTGACCATTTTTTTCAAATTTCCTTATTTCACCTTTCCTTACTGCTATGTAGAATTCCATAGCATAGATATACCACATCTTTGTTATCCATTCATCTAGTGATGGACACCTGGGTTGATTCCAGGTCTTTGCTATTATGAATTGAGCAGCTATAAACATGATTGAACAAATGCCTCTGATCTGAGGCTTGGGGCCTTTAGGGTAAATGCCCAATAAGGGAATAACTGGATCCATTGGTAGGTGTATGGTCATCCTTTTCAATAGTCTCCATATAGCTGTCCATAGTGGTTGAACCATTTTTTATTCCCACCAACAGTGAAGACTTGTTCCTATTTCTCCGCAGCCTTGCCAGCATTTGTTTTCATTGTTTTTTTTAATGTTAGCCATCCTTACTGGAGTAAGGTGGAATCTCATAGTCGTTTTAATTTGCATTTCCCTGATGATTAGGGATGTTGAACATTTTCTTAAATGTGTGTTTGCTATTTGTATATCTTCCTCTGAGAACTCCCTGTACAGTTCTCTGCCCACATTGTGAGTGGCTTGTTTGGTCATTTATTGTTTAGGTTTTGGAGTTCTTTGTAGATTCTAGAAATTAGGCCTTTGTCAGTTGTATAGGTGGTGAAAATTTTCTCCCATTCTGTGGGTATTCTGCTGGCTTTGGTTATAATATTTTTGTCAGTGAAAAAGCTTTTCAGCTTCATGAGATCCCAATGGTTGAGTGATTGTTTAATTTCCTGAGCTGCTGGGTTTTGTTCAGGAAATCTTTTCCCACTCCTATATCATGGAAGGTTCCTCCTATTTTTTCTTCCAGTAGTAGCAGAGTTTCTGGTTTTATATTAAGGTCTTTTATCCATCTGGACTTATTTTTTGTACATGGAGAGATGTATGGGTCAAGTTTCATTTTCCTACATATGGTTGTCCAGTTTGTCCAACACCATTTGTTGAAGATTCTGTCTTTTCCCCATTCTGCATTGGTAGGGCCTTTGTCAAATATCAAGTAGCTGTAGTTTCCTGACCCAAAGTCTGGGTCTTCAATTCTGTTCCATTGGTCTATATTCCTGTTTTTATGCCAGGACCATGTTGTTTTTATTACAATGGCTTTGTAGTATAGCTTTAGATCAAGTATGGTGATGCCTCCAGAGGTCTTTCTTTTGCTGAGGATGAGCTTGGATATCCGAGGCCTTCTGCCTTTCCATATGAATTTTGAGATAGTTTTTTCTATCTCATTGAAGAAGGAGGTTGGGATTTTTTTAGGCATTGCATTCAATCTATAAAGTGCTTTTGGTAAAATTGCCATTTTCACAATGTTAATTCTACCAATCCAGGAGCATGGGAGGTCTTTCCATTTTTGTAGGACCTCCTCAATTTCTTTTTTGAGAGATTTTATGTTTTCATTGTATAGGTCTTTCACTTCCTTAGTTAATGTTAATCCAAGGTATTTTATTTTCTTTGTTGCAATTGAAAATGGGATGATGTTAGTTATTTCTTTTTCTGTCTCTTTGTCCTTTGCATACAAAAAGGCTACTGATTTATGTGCATTGATTTTGTATCCTGCAACTTTGCTGAAGGTGCTAATCACCTTTAAGAGTTTTGAAATGGAAGTTCTCCGGTCACTTATGTATAGAATCATGTCATCTGCGAATAGGGCTAACTTCTCTCCAATGTTTTGATCATGAAGTGATGTTGTATTTTGTCAAAGGCCTTTTCTGCATCTATCGAAATGACCATGTGGTTTTTGTGTTTCAGCTTGTTTATGTGGTGTATTACATTGACAGATTTCCGTATGTTGAACCACCTCTGCGTTCCAGGGATGAAGCCTACTTGATCAAGGTGGATAATGCTTTTGATGTACTGTTGAATTTGGTTTGCAAGAATTTTGTTCAGGATCTTTGCGTCTATGTTCATCAGAGAAATGGGACTATAATTTTCCTTTCTTGTGGTGTCCGTGCCTGGTTTTGTAATTAGGGTGATACTAGCTTCATAAAAGGAGTTAGGGATCTCTCCATGTTGTCCTATTGTGTGGCACAGTTTGAGAAGAATTGGTTTCAGTTCTTCCATGAAGGTTTGGTAGAATTCTGCTGTGAAACCGTCTGGTCCTGGACTCTTCTTTTGGGGGAGGTGTTTGATTACCTCTTCTATCTCGAAGGGTGTGATGGGTTTGTTTAGGAAATTAATCTGCTCTGGGCTTAGCTTTGGTATGTGGTATGTGTCCAGGAATTCATGCATTTCCTCCATATTTTCCTGTTTTATGGAGTAGAGGTTTTTGAAATAAGTCCTAATAACTCTTCCTATTTTGCTCATGTCTGTTGTGATTTCTCCCTTTTCATTTCTAATTTTGTTGATTTGAAGTGTTTCTTTTTTCCGCTTGATCAAATTGGCCAGGGGTGTATCAATCTTGTTAATTTTTCAAAGAACTAGCTCTTTGTTTCGTCAGTTTTCTTAATTGTCCTCTTCGTTTCCAATTCAATAATTCTGCTCTGACTTTAATTATTTCTTTCCATCTGGAGCTTTTTGGGTTGGCTTCTTCTAGCCTTTCCAATGCCTTTAGGTGAATGGTCAGGTTATCGAGTTGGGATCTTTCTATTTTTCTTATGATGGCATTTAGTGCTATGATTTTTCCCCTAAGGACTGCTTTCATTTTGTCCCACAAGTTTTGGTATGATGTGTTCCCATTGTCATTCAGTTCTAGAAATTTTGCAATTTCATTCTTTATTTCATCCACAACCCATTTATTGCTTAAAAGTGTGTTGTTCAACTTCCAGGAGGTAGAGGGATTCCTGGTGTACTTTCTGTTGTTAATTTCTAGCATTACCGCATTGTGGTCTGATATCATGCAAGAAATTACATCAATTTTCTTGAAAATATGGAGGCAGGCTTTGTGGCCCAGTACATGATCTATTTTAGAAAAGGTTCCATGTGCTGCTGAGAAGAATGTGTAATCTGTAGATTTTGGGTGGAATGTTCTGTATATGTCCGTTAGGTCTAGTTGCTCTATGGTGTTGTTGAGCTCTCTTACTTCTCTATTAATTTTCTGTTTGGATGATCTATCCATTGTTGATAGTGGAATATTGAAGTCCCCAACTATGATGGTGTTGGTGTTTATTTCTGTTTTGTTGCCAAGTAGATTTTGCTTTATGAATTGTGGTGCACCTGTGTTTGGTGCATAAATATTGATGATTGTGATGTCCTCTTGTTGGATTGTTCCCTTGATAAGTAAGAAGTGGCCTTCTTTGTCTTTTTTGGTTAATTTTGGTTTGAAGTCTATTTTATCTGATATAAGTATAGCTACGCCTGCTTTTTTCGTATTTGTGTTTGCTTGGAATATCATTTTCCACCCTTTCACCCTAAGGAGGTGGTTGTCTTTAGTGGTGAGGTGGGTTTCTTGAAGACAGCAGATTGAGGGGTCCAGTTTTCTGAACCACCCTGTTAGCTTATGTCTTTTGATGGGTGAATTGAGGCCATTAATGTTCAGAGATATTAGTTTGAGGTTTGATTTAATACCAGCCATATTGTTGTAGGTTGTGGTCTTTGTGGGTTTTTTTTTGGATGGGTAAGGGGATAAAGTGGACTGCTTCTTGAGGGCTCTTGCGATTGGTTATTTGTTTCTTCTGTGTGGAGAATTTCCTGAAGTACTTTCTGTTGGTTTGGCTTTGTGTTCATATATTTGTAGAGATGGGATTTATCATGGAATGTTTTTCTTTCACCATCTATTATGAGGGATACTTTTGCTGGATAGAGTAGTTGTGGCTGGAAACCATGGGTTCTTAGAGTTTTCAGTGTTCCATTCCAGGCCCTTCTGGCTTTTAGGGTTTCCGTAGAGAAATCTGAGGTAATTCTAACGGGGTTCCCTTTATATGTAATGTGTTGTTTTTGCCTGGCTGCTTTTAGGATTTTCTCTTTGTTCTTGGTGTTTAGAGTCTTAAAGATAATGTGTCTCGGAGAATTTCTCCTTTGGTCCAGTCTGTTTGGAGTTCTGGTGACTTCTTGTAACTTGATGGGATTCTCTCTTGAGAGAGTGGGAAAGTTTTCTTCAATTATTTTGTTGAATAAGCTTTCCATTCCTTTAGTCTGTATTTCTTGCCCTTCTGGTATGCCCATTATCCTAATGTTTGGACGCTTCAGGGTATCCCACATTTCCCTCATGTTCTGTTCACAATAATTTTTGAACTTGTTGAAGTTTCTGGACTCATGAACTGTTTCTTCTGTTTTGTCTTCCATTTCTGAGTTTCTATCCTCTACTTGGCTGACTCTATTCTTAAGAGCTTCTATAGAGTTTTGGGTTTGTTCAATTTGGTTCATATTTTCTACTTTTTATGTATAGTTTCCATCCCTCTGTCTAGTTCCCTTTTCACATCATTTTCTGACCGTCTTAATGCTTCTTGGAGTCCATCCTTACATTTTTTTATGTCTTCATTGAACTTAGCCATCTGGTTATTGAGGACTTCTTTTTTTTCACTCTCCTTCAGCTCATTTAACTGTTTTTGGAACCCTTCCTGGTTCTTTTCTATTAGGTCTAATCTAGCAAGGATAACAATCATACAATTATTGGCTCTTTGTTGACTTTCTGAGAGTTGTGCTATTTGCTTGGCCAGGGTTGCATAGCTTGTCTCCTCATTTTGGGCTTCTGATTCTAATGTCTCTTCTATGATTTAATTTGAGACATCCATTGTAGGACTGGATAGTGTAGCTGGATTTACTTGTATCTGGTTTTTCATGCTATTCCTTTTTCTCTGTGATCTCTGCATCACACCGTTTCAGAGACACTGGCTCAGTGGAATCTGTCTTGTGATGGCACAGGGAATGGGTGGGGCTTGACCTGCAGTGTGGCTGCATAGGTTCCAGGCAGGTGCTGTGGCTCCACAGGCCCAGGGCATCTGCCTGCGATGGTGCACCGGGGCTCTGGCCAGGGAGCCGGATGTGGGACGAATATGTCTTGCTCAGCGGATCCACAGACTCAGGCACCCCGCTGCAATGGCTCACTCAGGGGCTTTGGCTGGGGAGCAGGATGTGGGACGAATCTGTCTCACTCTTTGGATCCACAGACCCAAGCTCCCAGCTTCCATGGTGCACCTAGGGCCTCTGGCCAGGAGCAGGAAGTGGGCCGAATCTGTCTCAGTGTGCCACTGTGCGGGACCACAGCCCCAGGGACCTAACTGTATTGCTGTGCCCAGGTGCTCTGGCTGGGGAGCAGGAAGTGGGCCGAATCTGTCTCACTGTGCCACTGTGGGGGACCACAGCCCCAGGCACCTAACTGTATTGCTGCGCCCAGGGGCTCTGGCTGGGGAGCAGGAAGTGGGACGAATCTGTCTCACTGTGAGGGCCCAGGCACCTAACTCTATTGGCGTGTCTAGGGGCTCTGGGCGGGAGCAGGAAGTGGGACAAATCTGTCTCACTGTGCCACTGTGCAGGACCACAGCCCCAGGCACCTAACGGTATTGCTGCGCCCAGGGGCTCTGGCTGGGGAGCAGGATGTGTGATGAAACTGTCTCACTCTGCGGACCTAGGCACCTGACTGTATTGGCACACCCATGGGCTCTGGCCGGGAAATTGGGGTGGATCTAGCTCACCTGGTGGGTCCACAGACCTGGGGACCTGGCTGCAAAGGTGCTCCGTTTCTGGCTGGCCAGGGGCCTGAGGCAGGTCCGGCGGGATCATTCAGGCAGTGGTGCCTGCCAAGAGCTTGGGAATCAGTGGTTTCCTTATTTTGCAAATCCATCCCCTCCCATTGGAAGCATGTGGGAGCCAAAAAACCCTTTAAAAGGGCCCTTTAACCTTAAGTATTCTTCTCTTTTCTTCCCCGTGAAGTGAGGTGAGGTTAGGTAGCTGCCATCTTGACCGGAAGCTAAGTTGTATATCTTGTTAGATTACACAAACCAGGAAAGTATCAACTTGCTGCAGTCAAACGTCTTTGTGGGAAAGCAACTCATTCCTAGAAGAGAAATAGCTTATAACACAGTACACTGTTTGGGAATGAAGACATTTGTTTTCTAAGCAAACTACTCTACAACTGAAGCGAAACTACTAAGTTATACACCTTTTTAGCTTTCACGAACCAGGAAAGTATCAACTTGCTGCACTCAACCGTTTCAATAGAAAAGCAATCATTCCGAGAACAGAACTAGTTTATTTCACACAATACGGTTTTCAGCAATGAAGATCTTTGTTTTCTAAGGAAACTACTTTAGAAATGAAACCAATCTACTAAGTTGCAGATCTTGTTAGATTACACAATCCAGGATAGTTTCAACTTGCTGCACTCAACTTCTTCGTAGGAAAGCAACTCATTCCGAGAACAGAACTAGCTTATTTCACGCACTACAGTGTTCGGCAATGAAGATCTTTGTTTTCTAAGCAAATAACTTTAGAAATGAAACGAATCTACTAAGTTGTACCTATTTTTACATTACACAAACCAGGAAAATTTGATCTTGCTGCACTCAACCGTCTTCGTAGGAAAGCATCTCATTCCGAGAACAAAAGTAGCTTATTTCACACTGTACAGTGTTCAGCAATGAAGATCTTTGTTTTCTCAACAAACTACTTTAAAAATGAAACGAATCTACTAAGTTGTACATCTTGTTCGAATTAACAAACCAGGAAAGTTTCAATTTGCTGCACTCAACTGTCTTCATGGGAAAGCAACTCATTCCGAGAACAGAACTAGCTTAATTCACACAGTACGGTGTTCGGCAATGAAAACCTTTGTTTTCTAAGCAAACTGCTTTAGAAATGAAACGAATCTACTAAGTTGTACATCTTGTTAGACCGCACAAGCCAGGAAAGTTTCAACTTGCTGCACTCAACTGTGTTTGTAGGAAAGCAACTCATTCTGAGAACACAAATAGATTATTTCACACAGTTCAGTTTTCTTCAGTGAAGACCTTTGTTTTCTATGCAAACTACTTTAGATATGAAACAGATCTACTAAGTTGTATATCTTGTTAGATTACACAAACAAGGAAAGTTTGATCATGCTGCACTGAACCGTTTTCGTAGGAAAGCATCTCATTCCATGAACAGAACTAGCTTATTTCACAGAGTACACTGTTCGGCAATGAAGATCTTTATTTTGTCAGCAAACTACTTTAGAAATGAAACGAATCTACTAAGTTGTACACATTGTTAGATTACACAATTAAGGAAAGTATCAACTTCCTGCACTCAACCATCTTCGTGGGAAGCAACTCATTCCGAGAATAGAACTAGCTTATTTCACACAGTACAGTTTACAGCAATGAAAACCTTTATTTTCTAAGGAAACTACTTTAGAAATGGAAATAATGTACTAAGTTGTAAATCTTGTTCGATTACACAAACCAGGAAAGTATCAACTTGCTGCACTTAACTGTCATAGTCGGAAATCATTTCATTCCATGAACAGAACTAGATTATTTCACATGGTACAGTTTTCGGCAATGAAGACCTTTGTTTTCTGTGCAAATTACTTTACAAATGAAATGAATCTACTAAGTTGTACATCTTTTTAGATTACACAAACCAGGAAAGTTTCAACTTGCTTCACTCAACCGTATTCGTAGTAAAGCAACTCACTCCAAGAACAGAAATATCTTATTGCACCAATACAGTGCTCAGTAATGAAGACTTTGTTTTCTAATCAACCTACATTAGAAATGAAACATATCTACTAAGTTGTACATCTTGTTAGATTACACAAAGCAGGAAAGTTTTAACTTGCTGCACTCAATCATCTTCTTAGGAAAGCAACTCATTCCAAGTACAGAACTTGCTTATTTGATACATTACAGTGTTAGGCAATTAAGATATTTGTTTTCTAAGCAAACTATTTTAGAAATGAAAGGAATGTACTAAGTAGTACGTCTTTTTAGATTACACAAACCAGGAAAGTTTGGCCTTGCTGCACTCAACCGTCTTCGTAGGAAAGCATCTCATTCCGTGAACAGAACTAGCTCATTTCACACTGTACAGTGTTCGGGAATGAAGATCTTTGTTTACTAAGAAAACTACTATAGAAATGAAACGAATCTACTAAGTTGTACATCTTATTATATTAAACAAACCAGGAACGTATCAAATTCTGGCACTCAACCATCTTCATGGGAAAGCAACTCATTCTGAGAAGAGATCTAGCTTATTTCACACAGTAAGTACAGTGTTCGGCAATGAAGACCTTTGTTTTCTAAGCAAACTACTTTAGAAATTAAACATGTCTGCTAAGTTGTACATCTTCTTAGGTTACACAATCCAGGAAAGTATTAACTTGCTGCACTCAACCGTCTTTGAAGGAAAGCAACTCCTTCTGAGAACAGAAGTAGCTTATTTCACAATGTACAGGGTTCGGCAATGAAGATCTTTTTATTCTAAGCAAACTACCTTAGAAATGAAACGAATCTACTAAGTTGTACATCTTGTTAGATTACACAGTACAGGAAAGTATCAACTTGCTGCACTCAACCGTCTTCATGGGAAAGCAACTCACTCCGAGAACAGAACTAACTTATTTCACACAGTCAACTTTTTGGCAATGAAGATCTTTGTTTTCTAAGCAAACTACTTTATATATGAAATGAAATACCTAAGTTTTACATCTTGTTAGATTAACCAAACCAGGAAAGTTTGATCTTCCTGAACTCAACTGTCTTAATACAAAAGCATCTAATTCCATGAACAGAACTAGCTTATTTCACACAATACAGGGTTCGGCAATGAAGATCTTTGTTTTCTGAGCAAACTACTGTAGAAATGAAACGAATCTACTATGCTGTACAACGTTTTAGATTACACAAACCAGGAAAGTATCAACTTCTGCACTCAATCTTCTTCGTGGTAAAGCAACTCTTTCTGAGAACAGAACTAGCTTATTTCACACTGTACAGTGTTCGTCAATGAAGATCTTTGTTTTCTAAGAAAACTACCTTAGATATGAGACGAATCTACTAAGTTATACATCTTGTTAGATTACACAAACCAGGAAAGTTTGATCTTCCTGCACTCAAACTGTCTTCGTAGGAAAGCAACTAATTCCCAGAACAGAACTAGCTTATTTCACAAAGTACAGTGTTCAGCAATGAAGATCTTTCTTTTCTAAGCAAACTACTATAGAAATGAAACAAATCTACTAACCTTACATCTTGTTAGATTACACAATCCAGGAAAGTTTCAACTTTCTGCACTCAACCACCTTCCTAGGAAAGCAACTTATTCCGAGAACAGAAATAGCTTATTTCACACAGTACAGTGTTCGCCAATGAAAAGTTTTGTTTTTGAAGCAAACTACTTTAATAATGAAACTAATCTACTAAGTTGTACATCTTGTTTGATGACACAAACCAGGAAAGTATCAACTTGCTGCACTCCACAGTTTTCGTAGTAAAGCAACTCATTCTGAGAAGAGAACTAGCTTATTTCACACAGTACAGTGTTTGGCAATGAAGATCTTTCTTTTGTAAGCTAACTACTTTAGAAATGAAACAAATCTACTATGTTGTACATCTTGTTAGATTACACAAACCAGGAAAGTTTGATCTTGCTGCCCTCAACCTTCTTCGTGGGAAAGCAAGTCATTCCGAGACTAGAACTAGCTTATTTCACCCAGTACAGTGTTTGGCAATGAATACCTTTGTTTTTTAAGCAAACTGCTTTAGAAATGAAACGAATCTACTAAGTTGTACATCTTGTTAGATTACACAAACCAGGAAAGTATCACATGCTGCACTCAACTTTCTTCGTAGGAAAGTAACTCGTTCAGAGAACAGAACTGGCTTATTTCACACAGTACAGTTTTTGGCAATGAAGATCTTCATTTTTTAAGCAAACTACTTTAGAAAGGAAATGCATCTACTAAGTTGTTCTTCTTGTTAGATTACACAAACCAGGAAAGTTTGATCTTGCTGCACTCAACTGTATTCGTTGGAAAGCAACTAATTCCGTTAACAGAACTAGCTTATTTCACAAAATACAGTCTTCAGGAATGAAGATCTTTGTTTTCTAAGCAAACTGCTTCTGTATTGAAACGAATATACTAAGCTGTTCATGTTGTTAGGTTACACAATCCAGGAAGGTGTCAACTTCCTGCACTCAACCATCTTCATGGGAAAGCAACTCATTCCGAGAACAGAACTAGCTTATTTCACACAGTAAAGTGTTCGGCAATGAACACTTTTTTTCTAACCATCTACTTTAGAAATGAAACGAATCTCCTAAGTTGTATATGTTGTTAGATTACACAAACCAGGAAAATATCAATAAGCTGCACTCAACCATCTTCGTAGTAAACTTCGGCAATGAAGATCTTTCTTTTCTAAGAAACTACTTTAGAAATGAAACGAATCTACTAAGCTGTACATCTTGTTAGATTACACAATCCAGGAAAGTGTCAACTTCCTGCACTCAACCATCTTCGTGGGAAAGCAACTCATTCCAAGAACAGAACTAGCTTATTTCACACATTACAGTTTTTGGAAATGAAGATCTTTGTTTTCTAAGCAAACTACTTTAGAAATGAAATGAATCTACTATGTTTTACGTCTTCTTAGATTACAAAACCAGGAAAGTATCAATTTGCTGCACTCAACAGTCTTCGTAGAAAAGCAACTCATTCCGAGAACAGAATGAGCTCATTTCACACAGTACAGTGTTCGGGAATGAAGATCTTTGTTTGTTAAGCAAACTACTTTAGAAATGAAACGAATCTACTAAGTTGTACATAGTGTTAGCTTACACAAACCAGGAAAGTTTTATCTTGCTGCACTCAACCATCTTCTTGGGAAAGCAACTCATTCTGAAAACAGATCTAGCTTAACACAGTACAGTGTTCGGCAATGAAGACCTTTTTTTCTAAGCAAACTACTTTAGAAATGAAACTAATCTACTAAGTTGTACATCTTGTTAGATTACACAAACCAAGAAATTATCAACTTGCTGCACTCAACCGTCTTCATAGTAAAGCAACTCATTCTGAGAACAGAACTAGCTTATTTCACACAGTACAGTTTTCAGCAATGAAGATCTTTGTTTTCTAAGCAAACTACTTTAGAAATGAAACGAATCTACTAAGTTGTACATCTTGTTATATTACACAAACCAGGAAAGTTTTATCTTGCTGCACTCAACCGTCTTCATGGGAAAGCAACTCATTAAGAGAATAGAACTAGCTTATTTCACAAAGTACACTTGTTCGCAATGAAGATCTTTGTTTTCTAAGTAAACTACTTTAGAAATGAAACAAATCTACTAAGCTGTACATCTTGTTAGATTAACACAAACCAGGTATGTTTCAACTTCCTGTACTCAACCATCTTCATAGGAAAGCAACTCATTCTGAGAACAGAACTAGCTTATTTCACACAGTACAGTGTTCGGTAATGAAGATCCCTTTTTTCTAAGCCAACTACTTTAGAAATGAAATGAATCTACTAAGTTGTAAATCTTGTTAGATTACACAAACCAAGAAAGTATCAACTTCTGCACTCAATCTTCTTCGTAGTAAAGCAACTCATTCTGAGAACAGAACTAGCTTATTTCACACTGTACAGTTTTCGTCAATGAAGATCTTTGTTTTCTAAACAAACTACTTTAGAAATGAAACGAATATACTAAGTTGTACATCTTGTTAGATTACACAAAATCAGGAAAGTTTGATCTTCCAGCACTCAAACCTTCTTCGTGGGAAAGCAACTCTTTCCCAGAACAGAACTAGCTTATTTCACTAGTACAGTGTTCTGCAATGAAGATCTTTGTTTTCTAAACAAACTACTTTAGAAATGAAACAAATCTAATAAGTTGTACATCTTGTTAGATTACACAAACCAGGAAAGTTTCAACTTTCTGCACTCAACTGCCTTCCTAGAAAAGCAACTAATTCCAAGAACAGAAATAGCTTATTTCACATAGTACAGTGTTCGCAATGAAAAATTTTGTTTTCTTAGCAAACTAGTTTATAAATGAAACTAATCTACTAAGTTGTACATCTTGTTAGATTAAACAAACCAGGAAAGTTTCAACTTGCTGCACTCAACCTTCTTCTTGGGAAAGCAACTCATTCTGAGAATAGAACTAGCTTATTTCACACAGTACAGTGTTTGGCAATGAAGACCTTTCTTTTGTAAGCAAACTACTTTAGAAATGAAACAAATCTACTAAGTTGTACATCTTGTTAGATTACACAAACCAGGAAACTATCAACTTGCTGCACTCAACCTTCTTCGTGGGAAAGCAACTCATTCCGAGAACAGAACTAGCTTATTTCACCCAGTACAGTTTTTCTCAATGAAGAACTTTGTTTTTAAGCAAACTCCTTTAGAAATGAAACGAATCTACTAAGTTGTACATCTTGTTAGATTACACAAACCAGGAAAGTTTAATCTTGCTGCACTCAACCGTCTTTGTAGGAAAGCAACTAATTCCAGAGAAGAGAACTAGCTTATTTCACACAGTACAGTGTTCAGCAATGAAGATCTTTGTTTTAAGCAAACTACTTTAGAAATGAAATGAATCTACTAAGTTGTTCTTCTTGTTAGATTACACAAAACAGGAAAGTTTGAACTTGCTGCACTCAACTGTCTTAGTGGGAAAGCAACTCATTCCCAGAACAGAACTACCTTATTTCACAAAATACAGTCTTTAGGAATGAAGATCTTTGTTTTCTAAACAAACTACTTTAGAAATGAAAAGTATCTACTAAGTTGTTCATGTTGTTAGGTTACACAAACCAGGAAAGTAATAACTTCCTGCACTCAACCATCTTCATGGGAAAGCAACTCATTCCGAGAATAGAAATAGCTTATTTCACACAGTAAAGTGTTCAGCAATGAACACATTTTTTCTAACCATCTTCTTTAGAAATGAAACGAATCTCCTAAGTTGTATATGTTGTTAGATTACACAAACCAGGAAAGTATCAAATGCACTCAACCATTCTTCAGTAGGAAAGCAACTCATTCTGAGAACAGAACTAGCTTGTTTCACACAGTTCAGTTTTTGGCAATGAAGATCTTTGTTTTCTAAGCCAACTACCTTAGAAATGAAACGAATCTCCTAAGTTGTACATGTTGTTAGATTACATAAACCAGGAAAGTAATAACTTGCTGCACTCAACCGTCTTATTGGGAAAGCAACTCATTCTCAGAACAGAACTAGGTTATTTTACAAAGTACAGTCTTCGGCAATGAAGATCTTTCTTTCTAGGGAAACTACTTCAGAATTGAAACGAATCTACTAAGCTGTACATCTTGTTAGATTACACAATCCAGGAAAGTGTCAACTTCCTGCACTCAACCATCTTCGTGGGAAAGCAACTCATTCCGAGAACAGAACTAGCTTATTTCACATCGTACAGTTTTCGGACATGAAGATCTTTGTTTTCTAAGCAAACTACTTTAGAAATGAAATGAATCTACCAAGTTTTACATCTTGTTAGATTACAAAAACCAGGAAAGTATCAATTTGCTGCACTCAACGGTCTTCGTAGGAAAAGCAACTCATTCTTGAGAACAGAATGAGCACTATTTCACACAGTACAGTTTTCGGCAATGAACATCTTTGTTTGTTAAGCAAACTACTTTAGAAAGGAAACGAATCTACCAAGTTGTACATAGTGTTAGCTTACACAAACCAGGACAGTTTTATCTTGCTGCACTCAACCATCTTCTTGGGAAAGCAACTCATTCCCAGAAGACCCTTTTTTCCTAAGCATACTACTTTAGAAATGAAACTAATCTACTAAGTTGTACATCCTGTTAGATTACACAAACCAAGAAATTATCAACTTGCTTCACTCAATCGTCTTCATAGTAAAGCAACTCATTCCGAGAACAGAACTAGCTTATTTGACACAGTAAAGTTTACAGCAATGACGATCTTTGTTTTCTTAGCACACTACTTTAGAAATGACACGAATCTACTGAGTTGTACATCTTGTTATATTACACAAACCAGGAAAGTTTTACCTTCCTGCACTCAACCTTCGTCGCGGGAAAGCAACTCATTACGAGAATAGAACTAGCTTATTTCACAAAGCTCTGTGTTCGGCGATGAAGACCTTTGTTTTCTATGTAAACTACTGTAGAGATGAAACGAATCTACAAAGCTGTACATCTTGATAGTTTACACAATCCAGGTATGTTTCAACTTCCTGTACTCAACCATCTTCATGGGAAAGCAACTCATTCTGAGAAGAGAACTAGCTTATTTCACACAGTACAGTGTTCGGCAATGAAGACCCTTTTTTTCTAAGCCAACTACTTTAGAAATGAAACGAATCTACTGAGTTGTAAATCTTGTTAGTTACACAAACCAAGAAATTATCAACTTGCTGCACTCAATCTTCTTCATAGTAAAGCAACTCATTCCGAGAACAGAACGAGCTTATTTCACCCAGTGCAGTTTTCGGCAATGATGATCTTTGTTTTCTAAACAAACTGCTTCAGAAATGAAACGAATATACTAAGTTGTACATCTTGTTAGATTACACAAATCAGGAAAGTTTGATCTTGCAGCACTCAACCTTCTTCGTGGGAAAGCAACTCTTTTCGAGAATACAAGTAGCTTATTTCATACTATACTGTGTTCTGCAATGAAGATCTTTGTTTTCTAAGCAAACTACTTTAGAAATGAATCGAATCTAATAAGTTGTACATATTGTTAGATTACACAAACCAGGAAAGTATCAACTTGCTACACTCAACTGCCTTTTCAGAAAAGCAACTAATTCCAATAACAGAAGTGGTTTATTTCACATAGTACAGTTTTTGGCAATAAAGATCTTTGT